>JADRCC010165864.1:0-16953 GCA_019843855.1 Hylomyscus alleni
TTTTTTTTTTTTTTAACTGCTTTTGTTTTTTGTTTTTGTTTTAAAAAGTCTACAAGGGACCAAATCATGTGGAAAAGGGCAGCCAACAGCAGCACAGGCAAGCCTCATCCAGCTCTCTGGCAGGCACAAAGAAACTTTAAATTATCATATAAACAATAAACAGTAAGCTCCATTAGATGCGGCCTTCCTTTTAAGAAAATCCAAACATCCGTATAGTAATATACTAGGAATAGCCACTACTCTGGGGGTTGAAGGCAGCCCAGAGCCTCCAACCCCACCCCCAACAGAGGCCCAGGAAGGGACTGAGGTCTATAGAATTTGGATTCCTTGAAATAACAGAGGCCAGCTTACTTTTGAACTTTAGAGTCCCAGGATTTTGATATAGTAGCTGTCTTCAGAATACTGGAGATTCCCTTCCCTGAAGTTTGGCTAAGACCTAATCCTTTCCCAATGTTAGTGAAGAAATTTAAGCACTTGCAGAAAATTCACTTTTAGAAGTAAAGTACCCAGCCCAAAGATCAATAAACATGGCACTGCAGAGCCCAAGGAGTGAAGACAAGAGGTGGGACTCCATATAAGCATGAAGATAAGCATGATCCTAGCTACCCTGAGGAATTTGAGGAGCAGGGAGAACTCAGAGGCCTTCTGGGATCTTGCAGCTACTGCCCAGGTTGTTCTATTTTTCTTCTCTCTGGATCCACTCGAGCCCCACAATGAGATATTGGCCTGTGCTCCATGAACACAGCATATGCACTGTGAAAACTCTTAAGTGGTTGACTTGAAAACCCCAGAGAAAGCAAACGTGCCCTTCTTCCTTCCTGGTGAAAACCAAGGCAATGGGCATTTACTAAACACCTGCTGGGGGTAAACACTGAAAGAAGACTTCGAATGCCACAAGAAAAAATATAGCAAACCACCCATTGAAATGTCTACAGAGGGCTGGAGAGATGGCTCGGTAGCTAAGAGTACCATCTGCTCTTCCAGAGGTCCTGAGTTCAATTCCCAGCAACCACATGGTGGCTCACAACCATCTGTTACTGAGATCTGATGCCCTCTTCTGGTGTGTCTGAAGACAGCTACAGTGTACTTACATAAAGATAAATAAATCTTTAAAAAAAAAAAAGGAAGGAAGGAAAGGAGAGGAGAGGAGAGGAGAGGAGAAGAGAAGAGAGAAGGAAGGGGAGGGGAGGGGAGAGGAGGGCAGGGGAGAGAAGGAAAGAAATGTCTACAGAGGGAGCCAGGCCACCCTCATCACCAGCCTGTCACACAATCACCCTGCAAGAGCTACTAATTCTCAAACAAAACAACACACCAAGTACAGTATACAGTAGGTCAGGTCATAATGATGTCCAAATACAAATACCCTTCACGTTATTACCCAAGAGGACAAGGAGAGCCAACTTTACCACACAGGGACCTCCCCCTTCAGAAGAGAGTGATACTTCAAGCCAGAGGACCTCGAGGTAGGAGTGATATGAGACCCATCTCATCATTATAGGGGAATGGGTAATGTCAGTTTTTAGAAGAACAACTGTCAAAAGAAGAAACAGAGAAACCCTGTCTCGAAAACAAACAAACAAACACAACAACAACAAAAAAGATATATAAGCAATCCTATCCACCTTGTGGGCAGAGTTGTCTGTCAGCAGGGACAGGATGATGATAATCAGGATACTACTTAGCTACCAGGGCAGGCAGGAGGTGGCCATGGGAACAGGAGGAGGAGGAGGAAGAAGAAAGCAGAGGCACGAATGAATGTTAAGGGTAGAGCAGAGCAAGCAGCCTGTGTGACAGGCATGCTTCATGTGGTGTGGAACAGTGATGAACACACAGGCAGTCTCAGACTGGACAGAAAGCTAAGCCAGGGCCTTGGTGAAGGAAGCAATGGGTTTCTTTCTATACTTCATAGTTACTTGGGCTTTGCTTTACCCTGGTTCTGGGGGTGGAAGCCAAGGCTTTGAGGCTAAAGGGCGAGCATTCTACTACTGAGAGGCATCTCCAGCCATTTCAGGGCAGGGGAGGGAGGATAAGTGTGAGAGGAGACAGGGTCATGCTACCTAATCAAAGTCACAAGCTGTCTATTAGTACCACAGATATGTGCCACGTCCAATTTTCTTCACAGGTTTTTATTCTTTGTAAAATGAGCACATCTTGCTTTGTAAACAAGGATGACTATTCATGGTCATGGGCTTTGAACCAGCTCACTATTAATACATTATTTGTTACCCAGCCCCTGCCTCTCCAAGGTTTCCATCCTGTTTGTATCCAGTCTGAGCTTCACTTTGCTTCTGAAATAAAATATCTCAAAAAAGGTAGGAGATGACAGCTGTGGCCAACAAGCAGGAAGGCTAACTATGATAGTCCAGTAAACATGATAAAAGCCTAAGAGACGGGAGAAATGTATCGTCCCATTTTATGGATGAGGAACACTGAGCCTCAGAGATCCAAAGTTTCCTATCAAGAGACAGACTGACCTCCAACCAGAGTCTATGACTAGCAGCAAGACCTATACTATCAAAAAGTGAAATTTTCCAATACCAAAACATGTACAAGCACACACACGTGTGTAACACATTCACTTCAGTATCAAGGCAGTGTGTGCTGGTAACAGCCCCAGAGTTCAGTGCCCCCACCACTAACCCCACTTCTCTGCTCTGCCTGCAGAGTTGCCTCAGAAGAGGCCTCTGACGGCCTCAAGAGTTGCAGTCTCTCTTTTCTTAGACGCAGACAGCTAGCTGCATGCCAATGCTTGATTTTAAAGGTCACCCCATAACATTTCCTGTTTCAGGGCCACTAGAGATCAGGGTCACAAGGCTGGCTGGCATTTAAAAGAATCTGCTCGGTTTTGTTTTCTGCTTTGTAAGAACTACACGTTCATCTTATTATCACTTCTTTTCCCTTGAAGATAAATCACTGAATGGAGGCCCAAAGGTGCTTATGGATAGGGACGGACAGGGCACTGCTTGTTCTCCACTCTAGGCTCTGACGCCAAGTGTCTGAGAGGCCTAAGACATTGCATGAGCCTCAGCCCAGGAAACCTGGGTAGCAGGTTCATTTGCTCAGCACTGGGTTGGTGATCACACTCACTAGGCCTGTCTGAGGCATACAATCTTAGAACTACTGTCTCTAATTCCATGACATTCGTTATTTCACTATTTCTGCCAAAAACATGAACAGACATGAAAATGACTTCCAAAAGATGTTCCCTGGCTATAGGAGAAAATAATACAATTCCCATTCCTGTTAATTTTTATATAAAGAAAATCAGGAATGACACTTTATGCAAATAAGGGCTGGCCTATGTCCTTTCTTGGTATTTGTCAGGCTCTTATAGAGGACTACAAGACAAGTGCAGTAGTCACCCTCTAGAGACTCACTGGCTGTTCTATGAAGATTTGATGGAATCAAAAACTAGAAAAAGACAATAGAGGTACACTCAAGAACCACCTTCTCCCATGAGCACCAGGCACAGGACTGGGAGTGTCTACAGCCTACTCAGATGCCACCTCAATCACTATGCAAAATAGGTGACCCCCAAAGTATATTCTACTTTGAAAAGAGCCCCCCTTGCTTGTGAGGCAGTGATATCCCACTAAACTAAATTACCTGCGAACATAACCTCAATCTCTATATTATACCACCGAGACAGAGGGAGAGTACACAGTTCAAGTCTAGACTCGGTAGCTCAGGTACCATGTGTCCTAAGAAGACTGGTCTTGCTGGGTAAACAAAAGGAGACCACATCACCATGTGATAGGTGGGTCTCCTTAGCTCTGTTCACTGCTAACAAAGTAGTGTGAGTGCTGGCCACACTAGCAACATCCCGAGAGTCAAACATCAACCCATCACTAGATTACTGTCCTAGCTTAAAAACGCATCCAAGACCTTCCAGAAGCCCACACCACAGCCTCCCTTGCTCGGGCCTGCCAGGCACAGGATAGAAACACACACAGAAGACCACACACTCAAAAAGGAAATCTTAGAAAGACTGGGAGAAAACAGGGACCTAGAAGTAACAGCAAAGCTTCTAGACAGTGGCAAGTGGTGTTCCTCAAATTGATCAAGGCGAGTTCATGCTACAAATCCTCAGTTGTATCAGATCATACTACCACAGAGGTACACTCCACCACAGTCCCAGGCACACAAGGCTACGATGTAGCTTCAAGGTAGCATTCTACCTGAAATCAGTCACTGGCGTATTCTTTTGCCTGTTGCAATCATGATGGAAAAATGTGTTTCACACAACAGAGATGCTATGGACTGAGACAGAGGTACCCCACCCCACACACCCACACACCTACCACCAAACAAGCCTGCTCACGCAACGTTCAGAAACAAGACAGGAACATTTGGGTACCCCCAGAGCAGACAGAGCCAGATTGAATCTAGGCTTCACATCTGACTGGGCTAGACCTCTTGACAAGCCACAGCTTATCAGAAGATGTCAGACCCCTGGGCATCACAGGGGCTAAAAGCACAGGCAGAGACCAACCCCACTACACACTGAAACCTTTGCATCCCCAGAAAGGCCTGGGACAAGCTTTACCTACCCTGTAACCTTCTAGAGCCCCAGCGATCCTAGTTGTCAAAAGTACCACCATCACTTGACAAAAGCTAAGTGTACTATGGGGATTCCTTACAAAGTCTTTGCAACCCCTCAGAGGTCATCGCCTCAGAAACCTCATTTCAGGCTCCAGACAGAACATTTGCCACAGGTAAAACAGCTCCTGCATCTGGGACCCACAGTGTAGAGCTCATGTGCATCCCTTGTGGTCTACACTAGAATGGCACTGACAATGATAAAAGCTTTAATGACAAGCATCACTCGGAGATCGGGCTGCACTTTACAGTGTGCAGCACTTTCCTTTAGAATGGATGTGATGCCTCTTGCTTCAGATCCTCAGACTCTGGAATGGGATGTCATCTGACACCATGAGCTTTCTCCTAGGTCAACATACACTAAAGTAGAGGGTCTCCCTGTATTACAGGCCTTTCATTTATTAAGCTTTTCCTTGTGAAAAGTTGCTGCAGAAAGACAAGTGCTCTAAGACGGGTCCCGGGTCCCAGAACCCATGATGACCGCAACCGACCCAGGATCATTGTACTCACCCATCTGGGAATTTCAAATAGATATAGTCCTTACACTCAAATTAGCACATGAACAACCTGTCAACTCTAGCCCTAGCTGCCTCACAGTAGCTCTGTGGGCAGCCACTAGCCACAGATGGCTAAATGAACTGAACTCAGTTCTATAGTCACATTAGCCTCCCTTGAAAAGCTCAGTAGCCCCTGGTTAGAGGCTCCCTCACGGATAGTAGAACTATAATCACATTCATGTTCCACAAAGTCCCAGGCTGGAGGACCTGGAGGCTTCTGCTTTTATAAAGTTTATATTCCAGACTTGTTCTTCCTTCAGGTGAGTAGGAAAACTATTCCCAGCTGTGCCTGACTCTGTTCCCCAAATGTTGTGAAGCTGAGTAGTCTTCCTGTGGACCATGAAACAGAAGTGGACACAGACGCCACAGAAAGGCTGCACCTCCAACTGCCACCTCCCCACGAGCAAGAGAATAAAGGGACCAATTTCCCCAGCTGGCTCCTTTCTTCCTTTCCCTTCTCTCTAAAATACATATTGCAGGCCTATAGGAAGCAGCCAACAGCACTTTTTCCCCCAAATGTGTATGCATGCATATGTGTAACTATGTGTCACAGCAGACATGTAGACAGAGGACAACTTTCTAGAGTTAGTTGTCTCCTTCCACTATGTGGGCCCAGAAGACTAAACTCAGGCAGGTCAGGCCTGGTAGCAGGTACCTTTACCCCCAGAGCCATCTCACTAGTGTAGAAGTCCGTTTTTCTCACCATGTGCACTTGTGCCCATGCTGCCCCATGGCAGAGTCCTACAAGGAGTCCACATAAGCCCTCCCTGGGGAGAAAAGCTCAGGGTCCTCTTTGACCTACCCATCTGAGAAGATACACCCCTTATCCTCTTCTGGGCTCCAGCTAAGAACACCCAGTCCTCAAAGCCTGTCTTCCAGGTTTGCTGATGGGAACTAAGGCCTATCCACAGTGCTTTGTAACACAGGTAGCCGTCATTTCATAGAACTCAGCCTCCCTGTTCCAAGTAGCTGCTGCAGGCCCCTCTGGGAAAAGGGAAACTCCCCTCAGCTCAAATCTTGATGTGTCAGGTGTCTCACGTGGCACCATCAAAGGATGAAAATATTTCTTACCACAGGGATGTTCCTCCTCCAGGAGTGGGCTGGAGTAGAGTGCAACACCTAAACCATCCCATTACCTACCACCTGCCACAGGGAGCTCCAAGCCTGGGGTAAGAACACAGGCTCAGTAAGTCAAGCTTTCACAAGGCTGCCCTACTCCTGATGCTATTTTGTTTGGTTTTTTATCTAAGCTGGCCCTGAATTCACGGTGATCCTCCTGCTTCAACCTCCCAAGTACTGACTTGTTTCTTTTCGAAGCAAACCAAGAAAGGTATCTCCAGCTGAAGCCATGCTCCTGGGTGTGGTTACTGGACATCCATCAGAAGCTCTACAAAACTACTGACTTCAAGGAGGGCATGTCTAAGCCTGAGGCCACCAACCTTTCCTAGGTTCTTCAAGTCCTTCACTGAGGAGTCAAGAGTGATGCCCTAGTCAAAAATAGCTATCACTGATGCTAAATCAGTCAGAAAATACTCCAAACTCCAGCTTCCCCTTCATACCTCTTGGATCCTGAGGCTGGAACCAAGAACTGCATTCTGCTTAGACAAGAGTCAGCAGCAGATGAACAGTGTGGGTCCTACTTAACCCCGAACACCCATATGGACAGTAGGTAGAATTCAGTACACCCAAGACCATCCTGCAAGCTCAGCAGGCAAAACACACTGTTTAGGTCTTGTTATTCTTCAAAAGACATGCTGTTTTCCAGGGACCTGGGACCAACAACACACTACACAGATGGCAGGGCCACTTTGCCAGAGTCCTGGGGTTAGAAGCCTTCAATCAAGCTGTCACTCCGGTGCCATTAAAATTTGGAGAAAAAATGGTCTATGTGATAGAGATTAGCAACCACAAAACACAGACACTTACTTTTCAAGAGGAATGGGACTCTATCTGGTGATATTCTAAAGTTAACAAAACCATATTCAGAAGAACATGTAAACCCTTTGGAGCCTAAGACCTCCTTAGCGACACACACAGCTCAGTCAAGTACACATGCTGAGGCCCCTACAGTTCAACCACAAGTCCCAGGTCAAGCAGGTGGGCCTGGTACTTTCCTTAGACACCATCACCACCTTGGCAGTTGTGATTCTTGTTGGTAGAATGCAGATCTGTGTGAGTACTGGTGGAGACGCCAAAGCAGCAACTTAGAACCTTGCTTGGCAAACCTCACTTCCACACATTCAGGACAAAAGAACAGAGCACTCCTTACTGCTTTAGCCCTGACAGCTTTACTAGGCCTGGTGTAGACTAGCTGTGTGACTTAGGATCTCCTTTACTGGAGAATCTGTGTCCTCTCGGAGACTGACAATGTCCTGAGTATATAAGTGTTTCTGTAAGCCAGTATCTAATGACTGGCCAGTTCAAAGTGCTGCTGGCCACAGGCTATCTTGCTACTACATACTGATAACAGGTCTACACTCAGGGCTCCGGCTTTGTTAAATTAGAAAGACAGTTCAACTTTTCAGAAGCCCAGAAGGTAGCACATGAGCCTAAGCCAGGCCCAGCAGTCAGAGATCACAAATGGAGATACAACTTTCCTGATGGGACATAAAGCCCTTGAGACACCTGCCCAGGCCTCTCTCATTGAGATGTTTTGTTTTTTTTTTTAAATTTTTTAAAAAATTTTTAAACATTTATTTAATGTATGTGAGTATACTGTGGCCATCTTCAGACACACCAGAAGAGGGCATCAGACCCCATTACAGATGGTTGTGAGCCACCATGTGGTTGCTGGGAACTGAACTCAGGACCTCTGGAAGAGCGACTGTTGAGCCAGCTCACCAGGCTCACTGAGATGCTGTCATCTAGGGCCACAACAAGGTACCAGCCACATAGAGAGTTCCTTCCAGGCCAAGCTATCCTGTTCCCAAATTCAGCCCCACCACTTAATCCTTCATGACTGTGACATAAACCAAAAGCTGGAAAAGATGCTCTTCACCAGGCCATGAACATCGATTCCATGCCAGGGCCCCATGTGACCAACAGGTCCAGACAAGCCTTCTGACACAGAGGGGCCTGGCCCTAAACCCACTGGGCCTAGTGGTGAGAGAAGGACAAGAACTACCTGAGTTACATCAAAACTCAACTGTACTATCCCATGTAACCACAAGGCCACCCCACCTCATTTCCAACCTACCTCTGTACCAAGCCAAGCCACAATAATTCACCAAAAGAACTTTCTGAATGAGACTGAAGAGCTGCAAGGGGTCATGTATCTATACTTTCCAAAGCCTATGGCAGCAGGGGCAACTGGAAGTAGCGGCTGCTGGCCATGGTAAGCAGCTCAGCCCTCTTCAATACATTCACACTACAGCCTTAAGCTTCCGGGCCCAGAGAGGCCACCACAGCCCAGGGTCCAGGAGAGGCCACTGCAGCCCAGGTGGTTTTCTTGGGTCTAACCTATCCTCTCCAAGTCTACATGTTCTATCTTGCAGGTTCAAGGATCCAGAAACCCTGACATACAAAAGGCTCAATGCCAGGATCAGCACAGAGGCCCAGTCAACAGAGACTCCTGGAGCCCACAGCTCCTGCCAATAACAGTAGCTACTTTCTGACGAGTGGGAGCTATGCTGCTGCTCCTGGGAACTATGGACTACTTTAGAACAGAAACAGGAAAGAGACCGAATACTGCAGGGTAGCTGACCTCCCATGTTTGCCTGCCCAGACCTCTAGCAACTCACATGATCTTAACTGACTTTCTGAGATTCAGAGGGCAGCTCCCACAAGAAAGAGGATTCCAGAGAAAGACAACTTTCTGCTCATGATATTACACCACAGTCTGTACAATGTTGGGACATACCTTATCCAGGTTCGTATAAGCAAAACAGAACGGTTTTGCATTTTCTTTTCACAAGAAGTTCTGGTTAGAAGCAACCAACATGGATTTAAGAACAGTTGTACTGGATTCTATAGTGTACCCAGATATGTATCACAGCTCGTGTCAGAGGTCTGTCTCTTTTCTTCTGCAGCTCATTGGCAAACTGAACATACCACCCAGCAGTCAACACCCATGCCCTACTCTCAGAAGCTGGGAGAAGCCTAAGACTGCCCATCATATGGCTCTGCTTAGCTAGATGCCAACATAAGGATATGTTCGAGCGAGGCATCTGAATCTCTGAGTCATATTTTCCTCATCTGTGAAACTTGGGTGTGTGTGTGTGTGTGTGTGTGTGTGTGTGTGTGTGTGTGTGTGTGTGTGTGTATACAAGACCCAGGGCATCCCTTGGAAGATGGCTGCGATCTTCAGAGGCAGCACAGCCAGAGTCCCTTTCCACCTCCCTGAGCTCCTGACAACTGTGACACAGCACTGCTGACTGAGAAGCAAAGCCTCAGGTAATAAATTTTTCTAACAGGAATTCGAACATGACCTCAGGACAAAATGGGTGTATTAGTCAGTAAAAATACAAGCTTGTCCAGGGCCAGCTATCTTCCTAGCACTAGAGGAGCTACCTTTCTGCCCAGGCGGAGAACAGTTCACATTTCAAAAGGGCAAAGATACGTGCTCAAAATCCAGTCCAGGCACATCAAGGTTAATGGAGGCTAGAGAGTCCCATGTCCATCAGTCCAGAGGCCTAGCCTCTGACCCTGAGACCCCAGAGCACCGGGAGCTGCCTGCCACTTCTCTTCCCTACACAGGGCTGTGTGTGCACAGCAAAGACACATGCATGTTTCCCCAATTCCTGACATACAAACAAGCGTCACAACAAACTATATACCCACTTCATTCCTAAATCCACCCTTTTCAGAAGCTAGCGGTTGGCTACTTAGAGGTAACACTGTGAATAGTGGACCCCTAGGAGTTCAAATACTAAAAGCTGTTTCCAAAGCACTGGTCACCGGGAATATCACTGAACAGTTACTTAAAAGAACTCAGGAAATCCCTTCAAGTTTCTTAGCAGTCCAAAGATATTTTACCTTCAGTTAGGATCTCTGTTCACTGTGAGAAGCCCCTCCAAAGCTGTTCGTCCAAGAGCAAAAAACTTCAGTACTGCTCCACCAGGCTGACTGGGAGAATCTCACTGCTCTGCCCTGACATCTGGTTTCTATTTCATATCCATGTTGTCACATTACATAACAAGCAGATGATATGAGGAGTGCCATGGAAGTTTCAACCCAAGACTCACAGAGAATGCCCCAGACATTGTTTATCTTCAGGCCATGAGCATTCACTCAACCAAACTGGATAGACACTGGGCTACTCAGAGCCCAGGGAGCACCCTGTCTCCAGGGCAAGCAAAGCAAGCCTCAAGACAGCCCATAAATGAACTAGCGTCCCTTCCTTCCTCTCCTCCTACCTTCACACAAAATGACCTCTGGTCTACATTGAATTTTTCTGCACGTGGAAAATGACTTCTGCCTTGGAGGCATACAGGAAGGTGTTAGCACACAGGGTCACAGTAGAATCAGGGGCAGAAAGTTCCCCAAACACCTGCCTGTTCTACCTGTGTGGGACCCAAAAGAGAAGCTTCTACGTAAGTGGGTCTCTACCCGAGGAAACAGTCCTGCTAGCCAGAGTCTTGAGCTTTCCCACACCTTGTCTGCCCTGAGCCCACTGGCACAGCCCTCCTCAGCTTTATTTGCAGAGGTAGCACAGACAAAAGAACTGGGAACTACTAGCAAGTGGGCAAGGCAGAAAGGGACCTAACTTAACCTCTAGAACAGACACACATGGCAGACTACACCTAGTCCACCATCCCTGAATTAGTACTCTGCATTTCAAACTAGACACACTCCTACCATGGCCAGGAGACTTTCAGACAAGCCAGAGCTAACTTACACACCATCAATCAAGGCAGTACTTTCCTGCTAACAAATACATGCTGAGAATGCCTTCTATGTGTTCAATGACACCTGAGCAGTCAAGAGGCTAATGCACTTCATCTCAACCTTACCACCATGTGCCTGCTGATGCTGGCCTTGCTCCCATGCAGCCATCAGTCTGGAGGAAGCTCGAAAAAGAAAAAGCTGTCAAAGATAAGTAAAGTGAACCCTACTCACTGAAAGATAGGTCAGCTGTGGAAAGTCTACCATACCTTGAGCCCAGAAACCTGCTTGAACATTAAGATCCAGCTCAAGAGAATGCCTCAACAGTGGGTGGGAAGGGCAGTTCCACAGTGACAGAGAATAGGCTGTCTGTCTCTTGCCTCTCATTTCTTCTTCCTTGCATCTCATACTGGACTCTTAGGCCCCTAGTTCAGCCCCCAAAGCATAGGGGCCTGTTCACAGAGCTGCAGCTCTAGAGTTCACTCAGGCATTAGACTTCTGTGGGAAAGCTAAAAAACTCAATCCTTAATGAGTCTGCAGCTGATGAGCCTCCGCATCATGTGACAGCTTCACCATTGAAAATGGCCATATGTCCCATGCCCAACCAAGGGGCAGAGTAACAGTGCCACCTAAGCAAGGACGGGATCTCAGGGCCAGCAGCAGCACAGAGCAAAGACAGCACTCTCTTCTTAGAGGGGGCCCTTAGCACCATTGCCAGGGGTTCAATGCCAGAGCCCCAGACCATGAGGGCCAAACAAAAGGGAGGCCATCTGCACACTGCTATCTCCATCACACAGAGCCGGAGATGATAATGCAATCCAGTTTTCCAGAGCAGGCTCACCAGGGTGAGTCCCCACATGGTGCCCAGGTCTGCTCATGCACAACGTGCGGGCACACTTTCACATGGCTTCCTTCTCTCCTTAACCATCTGATAGAACATGAGTCCAGTCATCAGTAAAATCCAGGCAAAAATTTTCCACAACACTTAGGTACTATTTATGGAGTGTATGGTGAAGAGCAGGGGTTCTGCCATGGCATTTTCAGACACACATGTTGTCGGACTTGGCTCTTACTCATCATCTGTTCTATGCTGTGGAGAAAAGACAAATTACTCTTTTCTTTGTATATCCAACTAGTGAAAACTTTCACACTGGTCTTTATGAAAATGGACACTGACTTAGAAACAGGTACAGTGCCCTAAGGGTGAAGCTGATGTTTGTTGTGCCAAAACTCCATAGCACTCACCAGAACAAGAACAGAAAAAAGGAGGGTAACCAGAGCTCTATCCCATAGCTGGACATAAACTGCAAAACAGAGGCTTCAACAGAGTCTAGGACAGTGGTCACAGACTCAGGACCTGCAGGAGCCTGGTGACCAGGCAGATCCCCTGACCTTTTGGCTTCCTCAACTACAGGAGCTGGCACAGTCACAAGCTCCAGCTCCACTTGCAAGCCCCACTTATAGCCTACAGGCAGGCCATCACTGTGCTTGCTGTAGGGAGGCCATGGGAAAAAGAAGCTGGAGGCAGTGGCTTGGTGCAATTTGCATGGAAGACTATCCCAGAGGAAGACTGAGGCACGTCCTCCTTTGATCTCTGCCCAAGAACCTTTGGGGAACCCGAAAGTGGAGTGGTAACTGGACAAAGAAGTTCTCCACTGTCCCTGTCTCTCCTTACCAAACTGGCTTCTACTTGGATTCATTCCACAGTTTAAATGTACTCTACTTGGAGAACAGCAAAAGTCCTTGAGAAAGAACTAGATGGAATATCCCTGAGGGAACCAGGAACTGATCTTATTGTCTCAGAACTGAGAGGCGGGGGCAAGGACCCCAGAGAAACTCATAACTCAACAACAACTCTTCTCCTTGGAACTGAACCTAGGCTTGAAACTCCAAGTTGTAGGGAATGAACCTTCAATGGGACACTTGCAATATAGCAGTACCCCTGGGAATCACTTGGTTTTCCACAACATTAACAAGTATGGCTAGGCTAATCTTCA
The DNA here is from genome assembly GCA_019843855.1 of Hylomyscus alleni. NCBI lineage: Eukaryota > Metazoa > Chordata > Mammalia > Rodentia > Muridae > Hylomyscus > Hylomyscus alleni. Next base: position 12,977 of record JADRCC010165864.1, read on the forward strand.
GCTCCTCTGAACCCCCAGATTATTCCAGCTCTCTGCTCACTTTATAGCTTCTAGCAGAGCTAGTGCTCCACACTGCAGCCAGCTGAGGACAGTGAACAAAGCAAAGCTTGAAAGAGGACTCTATTCTGGTGGCATGACCACTATCGCCTGCAAAGCTGTGTTCGGCAGGCCACAAAAGAATGCCACAGAAGACAGGCGTTCAAAGCAAGGCAAATCTGGGGACAAGGCCAAACATAAGCATGCCACTGGCTAAAAGGGAGCATAACCAGAGAGAAGGTGCCCTTGAAGACTCAGAGCCACAGATCGTCTTGCTGTGAACAGCTAGTGAGCCCTGACAGACATCCTCAGCTCATGTACTCAAGGTGTGTTCTAAGTAGGGCCTTAGCCACTGAGTATAAGCATTCCAAAATCCCCCTGGAGGAATGTGTCAGCAATACATACACTGTCTACAGAAAGTTGTAAGAATCAAAATCATAATAATAAGCCAAAAGGAGGAACTGGACCAGGAAAGCAGTAGCAGGATTACTAAACAGCCCTGTTACTACTTAGCAGCTGTGCAGCCCTGAGAACTCACAAACTCCCTATGCCTCAGTTTCTCATCTGCCAAAAGGGAACATGACAACCCACCTTTCCTGGAGGGACATGAAGAAGTAAATGAGATTATATGCACTAACCATTTTATGTGTGTGTGTGTGTGTGTGTGTACACATATATATGTAAATAAAATATATACATATATCTATGTGTATATACACTCATATATATGTTAGTTATATATATTATATATATATATATAATATATATATGTTCATTTTTTAACTGTGCCTAACAAATACCCATATTAGTAATGGTTACATATTAAAAACTGTAAAAAGTAGAAATAAATTATAATACTTGAAATTTTAAACTAAATGAGCCAATTAAATAATGAAGTAGCTAGAGCTGAAGGGAGAGTGTTCAACAGTTAAAAGCCCTATAGAAGTAATTCAGAGAGAACTTGCAGAAACTGGAGCTTGGGGCTCAGCACCCATGTCAGGTGGCTCACAACTACCTGTAACTGCAGTTCCAGGGGATCCAATGCTCTCTTCTGAACTCCATGGGCACCTGCACTCAAGTATGCACATATTCCCACATAGAAACACATATACACCTATTTAAAATAAATCTCCCAAAGGTATAGTGGGGGGGTGGGGGTTTGGGAGAGGCCAGAGAAAAATATGCAACATAACTAGTGTTCCAAAAAGAAAGATTTAGGACAGAAATGTCCATTTTAAGAATGTAAGTACTAAGAGAGGCACAGCGAACAAAGCTACACTCCAGGCAGCATGGTGCTGGCACAATGACCAGACGCAGCCAGGTAAAAGAACAGAGTCCAACAAGGGTGACGGTAACATTTCAGTCACTGATACAACAGGGACCTGTAAATAAACAGCACTGGGCCACGGGAGAGTGATCTGGGTTAAGATAAAATTAGACCAAAACACCACCACACCCAAGAGCAAGCTCACACCAGGGTATGATACACACTCACCACAAAGCACAAGGGACAAGAAGGAACCCCTGATGGCTACATAGAAGCTGGCTTCCCACTGGAGATCCCAGTACAGGTGCAAAAAGTGCACTGTGGGTATGACTCTGGGGAAGGCTTATGTGGTAAATGAGCACAATAAAGTATCAAAAGCAGCAGGTAAAGAGGGGGAACCATGTGGGTAAGTACGTAGCTAGTAGTCATGGTCCCTCCTATGAAGAACTCTGGAAAAGTGTGGGAACCAAGTCCAACATGCCAACAGAAAAACAACCTTTGGGTAGGAAGTGAGGTTCTGTATTTATCCAGAAGGCAAGTAAGAAGAGACACTGCTGGCACGGCACATAGGAACCACCTACCATATCAGGCCCAGCTAGTAGGACTATAAAATAGTACTCCTCCTATGCACAAAATGTTGGAAATTGTAACAAAATTATTTATATACATATTAATCTTTCTACATAAATCATTTCCCTACAGTAACTCAGACAACACAACCACTATACGGTCATACATATGGCTGTTCCTACAGTAAAGCCCCAATGGGCATACTGCCTGGTTGACAGAGTCAACTCTTAAAAGAGTTTCAAACAGGGCTGGTGAGATGGGTAAGAGCACCAACTGTTCTTCCAAAGGTCCTGAGTTCAAATCCCAACAACCCCATAGTGGCTCACAACCATCCGTAATGAGATCTTGCGCCCTCTTCTGGTGTGTCTAAAGACAGCTACAGTGTACTTAACATAATAAATAAATCTTAAACAAAAAAAAAGTTTCAAACAAGCAGGCATCCAAGGAGGGCCCAGTAGATGTTAGGAGTCAGTGAAGATGCCTGTGAACACTCTGGCACAATGCTGAGGCAATGTGTACTCCTGCTGTACCGCACAAGTAACCCCAAGGGCAGGGTGAGCAGGAGAGCTTCTCCAAATCTCACTGCCCCACAGAACACATTCAGCTCCATAAACACAAAGGAAAATCAACAAATGAGAACAGGTATGGAGAGAGAAGTTGAAATGAAACATAAACACATGGATCAAGTCATGTTTCACACAAAAGTGGGAACTCTCTGAAGCAAGCTGGACACAAGGTTTGGTCCTATGCCTTCGAAGCATGCTGAGTTCTGGTCACTGGGTTTCTTTTTCAGAGAGAAATGCTTTGTTGCTGCTGTTGTTATTTTAATATCCTAAAGTTAAACAAATGAACAAATCATTTTTTAAATTCTGGGTGCTGAGTACTTTGCTGTCCAAGGGAATATCAACTATAAAGAGACAAGGACAGCCCAGGGCCACTGTGATGCTGAGTGGAACTGGAGGTACAGGTGCAAGCATAAAGGATTTACATACAAGAACCCAAGAGAGCTGCATTCAACCACCTCTGTAGTGCAACTCCAGCTATGTGCTGGCCCACAGCAGTTGGTGCATGTTTCTAAAAGCTGTTTCCCAGGGGCTGGGGAGATGGCTCAGTGGACAAAGTATTCACCATATTAAATGTGGTGACCTCAATTCAGGTTATCTAGCACCACATAAAAGCTGGTCATGGTGGTGAGTGACCATGATCCTAGCACTAGAAAGGCAGAAGAGTGTCCCTAGGGTTCCACTGTTAGCCAGTGTAACCTAAAGAAGAGTTAGTTCAAGGTTCAGTAAGAGACTTTGTTTCAAAAAAACAAAATGGAGAGCAATATAGGAAGACACCAGATGTCAACCTCTAGTGTACCCACCCTACACATGGGGTATACTCACACCCTCACGCATGCAAGCCTGTGCGCACATGCATGCGCGTGCACACACACCAAAAACAACTTTGAGGACTCACGAAAGGAACAGCAACCCCAGGACTGGAACACTGTACTGAGTCAGCATGAAGAGGGGCCTAAAGTTCTGGGGGCCTGCCAGTGGAGCCAGAACAAGAGCTGCTATGAATCATATCTGGGGCAGCCTGAGCACCAAAATGTTCACAACAATAAAGCGGTACAACCCAGGGAACAACCAAGAATCCAGAGCTTCAGATGAACAGAAACAAGAAAGAAAGGAACTCCTCTTCCTAGTGAAAAGTCACCTTTAGACAAGTGACAGTAATCAGAGTCACCAGGCTGGGGAAGATGTCTTTAAACAATAGCAAAGTCAGCCAGGAGTCACAGAAGAATTCAGAAGCCTCAGATTGGAGGCTCTGTAGTCCCCCAACAGCTTCTTGTAACAAGCTTCTGGCAACACTGCTTCAGCCTCCTAAAACATGCGGAAGCCAGGGCACCTGAGACACTAGGACACACTTCTGTAGCCTCCCAGCCCAACAGCAACCACCAGAATGAATTAGGAGGAAGTGAACAAAGGCGAAGGGAGGGACTTTTATTTTCCTTAATGGCAACTCTGTCTGCTTCCATACTGTTATTGTCAGAAAGCAACAGAGAGACTGCTAAGACTGTCCCAGGTTAGAGAGACCGCTAAGACTGTCCCAGGTT
>JADRCC010165865.1:0-20392 GCA_019843855.1 Hylomyscus alleni
ACCCTGTCTCGAAAAACCAAAAAAAAAAAAAAAAAAAAAAAGCACAACCTAAGGCTAGAGCCACAGAAAGGCCACAGGTTTGTTTCCTTCTGAAGCTGAGAGCAAGTTCTGTTCCTTGTTCAACCTCAAGCTTCTGACCATTCCAGACCACCTTGCCCAGTCCTCATCCAGTAGAGATATCATCCCTATCTCTGCCTTCATCTTCTCATGGCTTATGTATATGGATAGCTGTGAAACTGCTCCCTTCTCGTCAGAACCTACTAATACTGAAATGCAGCCTATTCCAATGGTTGCAGCCTAACTTTTCTCAGGAATAGAGTCTTTCCTGAGAAAGACTATTCCTGAGAAAAGTCATGTTCAAAAGTCAGGGGATTGGGACTTAACATCTTCTGAGGGGTACAATTCAACCAATAGTAGCTAGGAACTATTAGACACATCACTTAGCTTAACAAAGATCAATGGAGGTCTTTAAGCTTCCTGAAATGTCATGATTATTTCCTGGTTTTCAGATAAGGCTCAGACCTGTGCAATAGAGATTTAATGACTTGGGTATTTTTAGGATGACACTACTTCTACATGATATTTTCCAATAGAAGTAATAATGGATCAAATGTAATTAAGGGAGATTTGATCTTTGTATTTTTATGAACATTCCAAATGAAATACATTGGAGGCATGATTTAGTTAAGGCTTATGGTAAAGTACATACCAGAGCTTATAGGTATCTGGGGTAGGATATATTGTGTGCACGTATAAGTCACCATCTGAGTTTCTATCACTAATGAGGCTTCATGGTGGGTACTGATAGGCTTGTTTAGTGAGTGAAGAGTCAGTGTATCCACATAGTTGAAAAGCACACCCAAAGTAAGTTCAGGTAGGGAGAGCTGGGTCCAGGATTCCAACTGCTATGTGTCTGATTCTTAGAACTGTAGAGCATCCTGCTTAGTTTTTGTATTGGAAAACCCAATCTCCATCCTTTATGTTTGAGGTCAGATGTTACAAATTACAATGACTCACTGTGAACAAAATAAAACAAACTAGGTGTCCTGGCTAGTTTTATGTCAACTTGACACAAACTAAAGTCGATTGAGAGGAAAGAAATGCATTTTAAAAAATGCCTCTGTAAGATTAGGAAAGCAAGCCTATAAAGCTAGCATTTAATAGGGAAGGGCCCAGCCCATTGTGGGTGGGTGCCATCCCTGGGCTGGTGGTCCCGGATTCTCTAAAAAAGCAGGCTGAGCAAGCCAGTAAGCACCACCCCTCCACGGCCTGCCTCCAGGTTCCTGTCCTGTTTGAGTTCCTGGCCTGACTGCCTTTGATGATGATGATGAGCTGTGATATGGAGAAGTAAGCTAAATAGACCCTGTCCTTCCCAAGTTGCTTTTGGTCACGCTGTTTCATCTCAGCAATAAAAAGGGGGAAGGGCTTGCAAACCTCTAGGTATGACATAAGAATTTCAATAAAGGGAGAAAAACTACGACCTACATCACAGACCTGGAGCACCTTTGGTTCACTGTTGTTAACTCCCATCAAATCTATCACATACACTTCTCAGGTGAGCAGGTGTCTGTCTGTAAGCTTCAAGACTGTTAGGAAAGCCAGAGGCTAGCATTTTACATAACATTCGGGATGTATTTAAATGCATGAGTTTTGCCCTTTGAGGGCAGCTGCAGGCAAAATTTGGACCACTTCAGGCCTTGTCTCTGTCAGTCCTGAAGACAATTTAAGAAGAGAAAGAGACACAACTGAGAGTTTGACGTTGGAGGGTTTATCAAACATGCATTTGTTTAAAAACAATTCTTTTTATGTTGTTTCATCTTGGTTTTTTTTGGAGACAGGGTTTCACTGTATAGCCCTAGGTGTCCTGGTACTCTGTAGATCAGGTTGGCCTCAAACTTGTAGAGATCCGCATGCCTCTCTGCCTCCAAGTGCTTGGTTTAAAGGCATGACCCAGCACTGCTCAACTAAAAAGACTCTTGTGATCCAAAAAAAATGCAAATCCCTCATCAAAATATTTAATTGAAATCTTCTTGACATACAGGTTAAGTCACATTAAAGAGAAGACATAAGAATGTGTTTAAATCATTCTGCTATAATAGGATTTTGTAGATAAGAGTCTAATTTAAAAATAAATGGGCAACTGGCTAGATCTAGACATTTTTATCATATGAATTTCTACTCTGAATGTATTTGTAGTAATAGGTTTTGGGCGACTGTCAAACGGTCAATTGTTTTAGACATCGTAACTCTCTTTGTGTAGGTCTAATAACTGAAGAGCACCTTAGAGAAGTTTTAATAATGACGACAAAGACAGTTTAGCATAGATGTGAGACTTTCTTAAGTATCAACCCCTCACATTATTTCTGTTCAGGGGATTCAAATGCAGAAAACTTCAGTATTCATTCAACAAATGTGCACGAAACACTTAGGTAGGTGAAACATGGCTCTCATGCTTAAGACCCATCTCTGGATACAGTAAGCAGAAATGGACAGTTGTTGAGGTTTGGTCTTTTTCTATCTAAGGTAATGCTAAGTGCAGGTCCCCAAGACCTGGTTGTCCCAGAGACAAGAGAGTCCTCAGTAAGATGCTCACTGACCCTGACCTATTCTGATTGGTAAATAAAGATGCCAACAGCCAATACCTGGGCAGAAAGAGACAGGTGGGGTTTAGGTTTCACAGCCTTGGGGTTCGGAAGGGGACCATGAGGAAAAGAATTAGGTACAGGGGGTGGAGGGGAGAAGAAAAGGCCGCTATAGGTTAGAAGTCAATAGAACATGGTCCTGAGGGTTGGATAATTGGAGTTAAGAGCAGCCCAGATGAAACACAGGAAGTCTAGACTCAGGGTTATCATAGGAAAGTAGATACTAACAGCCAAGAGGGTAGGCAGTTGCCCAGATTTTGTACTGTTTGTACTGTAAATATAAAGATTGTGTGTGTTTTCTTTATCTGGGGGGTAAATGGTCTAAGGTGGGGTAGAAACCTCAGGTTGGGTTGAAATATTTCTACAACAGACAACAAATAATAAACATGCTAAATAGTCAGACCTGTGTGCATAAAAGGAACACGTGAGTGAGTATGTGACAATGTGAGCATTCCATGAGAGAAAGGAACATGGGAGTCAAGTAAAAGTCAGGGCTGTTAACAGGTGACACTTCCATTTTAAATCCCAGGGTCACAACATACCTTGCAGTGAAGGTAGCAACAATGTCTCAGACCTCTGCAAGGCAGTTCTGATTAGATAACAAGAGTAGCAACATGCAGAATACACTGTGCTCTCGGGTTGGGTTCCCAAGGGGTACACAGCCCAGATCCAGCTGAGAAGAGCTCTGGAAAACAAGCCTATTCTCTACTTCCTTCTGTTCTCCCACTTAACTGTTGTATTTTGAAACAAGAAGTATACAGAGAAAGGAGACCAGACATCGCAGAGGTTCTTTGTTTTGTTTTGTATTATTGGTGCTAGGAATGAAAGCATTTAGCGTGAAGTTATGTGGCAATGACAGCTTGTACACTGGTGTAGCAAATTCTCCGAGATGGTTTTAGCCCCTGCAGAAAGCTTGTCAGGAGGGGAAGGATTTGTTTTGGCATGAGGTCCCATGGGACCTCTATAGTTATTTGGCTCCACGTACTTCATTATCATGATAAAGAAGGCAAGTTGCCAGAAGCTGTTTCACGTGGTGGTGGACCCCCGGAAGCAGGGAGGATAGTCAGGAAGGGGCAAAGATAAGGAGTTGCAGGGGACGTTCCTGAAGGCTTACTTCTTCCAGGTAGGTCCAATATCCAAAAGTTTCTAGAACCTTCAAAAATAGTTCTGCCAGCTAGCAATCTAGGTTTCAAAAGATGAACCCGTGAGGGCAGCATTTCATATTTAAGTCATAACAGGGTCAGTGCCCTAAAGCCAGCTTGAGAAGAAAGGTAGAGATTCAAAATTAGCCTTGAAAGTTCCTCTGGAAGGAGTTGCAGATCAGCCAGTCTTGTCTCTGACGATTCATTCTGACAGGTTTGCATTTGAAACAGATCTGGTGTTCTTCAGGTGAGCAGTAGATAAAATAGTTGATTTCAGTGAAGGGGAGACATCAGAGCTTTAAGTAAGACAGGAACTGACATTGATTTAGGACAGGACAGACTCATATCTCTTGCCTAACATCTGACAGCTTGGTCACTGAGGGCAGTAGCAGCAAGCAGTATCTTAATATCTATTTCTTACTCAAACAAATACTGTTGAATTTTTAAATCATGTTTTACAGTTAATTGTTGAAAGCTGACTCTATAGCAAGAAGCATCAAATTGCCTGCTTACTGGGTGCTATGGGTGTGACTCCAGCTTTCGGTGTCTGCAGTTATCAGTGATAATCTCACTACTAGTGGCTAGTGTTCTAATTCCAGGCAAAGCTTCTGAAGTTTTGGATGCTGGGCAAGTGTGCTCTCTCACTGTTGAAGACGACTTAATTCCCTAAACGGTTGCAAGAAGCCTCCTAGATGCTCTTCTTTAGGTTTATTTCATAAAAAATAAGTTAAACTAAAGAAAAAGCTTGTGCAAGATACCACATCTCATCTCTGCACACTTTTGTCAAGATCTCAAATTAAGAGAAAAAAAAGAACTGCTAGAGAGAGCCAATGAGTTTAGCGAGAGTTCACGCTATCATGAAGCACAATGACCCCTGGTTTAGTTATTAGCCAGGATTTTTCTGATTATGTATGCATAGTCTTTTCCTTGGGGATAAGAAATAAGAAGATTATGTTTTCTTTGTCTAAGCAACATATTACAAGCTTACCCAAGATTAGCCACACTATAACAATGAAGATTCTGCATTCAAGATTCCAGCTATTTGACTTTAACTATTACACAAATTGAAGTAGACTCCTTCAAATGCCCCAAACTAAAAAAAAATCAAGTAAATTTCAATCAAATTCAGCTCCTAAGTGTGTGTTTCTTTCTCTTCTCTTTCCTTTGGAAGGATATAAAGGAGATAGAAAAAAACAACAAAACAAACAATTGAAATTTACTTTCACACCCTTCCAATGTTCTTAATATGACTTGCAAACAAATTCAAAAGTATTTATGTCACCTCACATTTTCATTATGACCACAATAAGAATACCATTGGTCCCTTTAGGTAAGCCTTTGGAAACTCCTCAGTTTAGAAATTGCTAACAGAGTCTGTCTCAAAGTTGAAGAGAGTCTTGATAAGTACTGCTGCATCCTGGCTGCTAGTCAGGCTTGTCTAAATTCTCCAGGCACTTTCTCATAAATAGAATGAAATAACACTTAGCTTAAACTAGGTAATCCTGTCCAATAACTTTAACAGCAAGGGTCAGTTACTTGAATAATTTAAAGACTATTTCAGTTGGAGATTAAAATTAAGTTGTTCATTCTAACTGAATATAAGTTGTATATACTTTGAGTCTGCTTAATGTTGGCCTGTGATATTTTTGCATTAATTTGAAAGGTTTTTCATACATCATAAAGTTTATTAAAATACATACTTTAAAAAATAAAAGTTGAGGAATGAAATGGCATTCCCAAAACAACTCTGTGATCAAACCTGAAAACTGCCCAGCTACCTGTAACAAGGCTGTGACCAGTGACACATGGGTGTGACCTCTGAGCAAATGACAGGTGTGCACAGGCATATACTAGAACTCGGTGTTTCAAATGACCAATGGGTTCTCACGTGGAGGAGGAGGGATCTAGTGTGCCATCTGGAGTCCGAGAGGCCTCTGCAAACCCTGATGGATCGCAGCATCTCAGAGGACCAGTGGTTCAGTCCTGGGAATGAGCAATCATTTGCTAGAATACCATATCTGGCACAGCTTGGTTCTGGAACCCTGTCTAGGGTGCTGATGAAATGAAGACAGGAATGGCATACCAACCTAAGGACATAACAGCTGGAATCCAGGAGTCATGTGCAGCCTGATGGATGTGCACTAGCTAGGCAACAACTTGGAACCTCAGTGCTTTCTTTATGTACAGCCTAGGGGGAAAGAGCTGGCTAGTCTTGGTGGGATGTCCCTTTAGGCAAGCAGTCTCGGGCTGTAAATATCTCAGAGGAGGAAGCGGTAGTTGCTTGTTTTTGCACATGCTCACTGGTCAATCATTTGTAAACACTTGTACATCAACCAGAGGATGGTTTGCCAATTCCTATGGGTCTGAAGCAATGGAGTCCCTTTCAACAATACACGATCACTCAGGAATTCATCAGCTCCCCACACTAGAGGAATTATGGAGCTTTATGGGAAAGGATTTAGCTGAAGTAGGTGGACATGTGCAAACTCCGCTCAAGATGAATGAGTCACCGCCAGAGGGGTGGGGCACTCCCAAGGTTAACAGAGTTTTTATTCTTCATATTTCCTTCTGGCTTTAGTTGCTTCCAGAGCCCAGGGTCAGATCCCCAGGGGAAGCATTTGATGGAAAGCTGAACTCACATTCTGAGACTGTAAGACAGAGAGACAAGACAGCATGGCTCTGTGGGCTCAGCTCAGCCTAAAGGCAATTGACACTGTGCTAATTACACAAACCAACAGCCACTGAGACTAGACACCTGGGAACCTCATATCTGCTACTATATGATTCACTGGGAAGGACCATGGGCACCTGGTTCTGTGGAGGTCACGACAGTGTGACACCAAAGCAAATAACCCCCAGAAAGGGGAGGGTAGAGGCTCCCTTGGAGCTGCAAAGATAAGCCATGTAGATACCCCTTCTGAGGGCTCTCTCCTCTATTCTGGAAGCCTGGGAGAACTGGAGCTTCCCAAAGTTCATAGGACCTGACTGGACTGACCAGATTTGGTTGAATCTCTAGATTCTGCTGCTTCCCAGCTTCCCAAGCCTCCCAAGGCTGTCATGGCCCGAGAAACACAGGTTCTGTTTGAAAGTGTCTTTCTCCAGAGAGCCCAGATCTTGCTGTCTCCTCCACCCACTTCTACCCTACTCATGCTCCACGAGTAATAACACTTAATGAGTCCCCACGGGAGTGAGGGACGATGCTTTTACTTCAATGGCTAAAGCCAGGCAGGGAGGGACAGCATCAATCAAGAAGTACAACTTAAAATAAAGTGCTCCTTACAACCTCAGTGTTATAATGAGCAACCTACTCATGGCATCTCTTGCAAGACACAAAACAATAAAAATGTTGGCGATGAATATATGCCTGTTTCTACCTTTGTCAAAATAAAACCCCACACCCTCTGCAGCAGTCCTTCAGGCTAGATAGATTTCTATGTACATACACACACACACACACACACACACACACACACACACACACACACACCACAAAAAAGAGAATTATCTGAAGTGGCCAAGGTCATCGAGTGGTGCTTCCAGCAATCCCCCAGGGTCCCATCTGAATCCTAGTGCCTCCACCAGAGGTGACAGAGTAAGTAATAGCTATAAAAACGTGAAGTGCCTATGTTGGTGTCTCCTAGGCACCTGATTGCTTTAAAAATCTATTTCAAACAAGTAGAGCTCCCACGAGGTAGAGTTTGAGGGAGCCTTACTGAGTCAGACACCCAGCTTGAAATGCAAGGTTTCCTCATGGGATCCCGCAGAGACTGCAGATCTTTTCTCTGACTTTGAGTTCTATAAAATAGAAATCTTAACACTCCTTGTAAAGAACTCCAAGGATGGGTAGAGCTAAGTCCAGCAAGGGCTCAGGCATACGGAAGCACTTAGGCCTATATTCTGCGCACTGCGTATGTGTCTCCTTCAATAAAATGTAACAGGAACTTCAGTGGTTGTAGGCAACACAAGAAATCAGGGAGATCAACGTGTTTTGAATTTGCCCGGAAGAATCCAGGGATGAGTCACTGGTTCTTCCTGAAGAGCCCAAGAGCTGATGTGAGAGGCTGTTTGCTGAAGGGAATTCCTTTGGAATCCTCTTTTTTGGGTTTTATCAGCTATGCTGATTCTCTAAAGCTGGGGTTGTTGTTCTTGCTTTTTTCTTTCTTGTTTCCCTGTTAAGGCTGCTCTCAAATGTTTGCTACTTATGCCAGTTCTTGACCTAGGCCTGGAGCTGGGCAGGGTTAGAAAGGGATGTACTTCTGCCATGGGTTAGCCTGGTCTCTCTCAAGACTCAACTGAGTTATGGCATTGGGACCACTCCTCTTTCAGATGACGCTTCTTGGTCACTCCAGCCTCTTCATTTCCTCAGAGGAAAAATGTTTGTTTCTAGTTAAAATCGAAGCAATTCTAAAATGTTTGCATTACCTAAACCCTGTGTCCTACCTTGGTTGTCCTCTGACCTCTATTCAAATACCGTAGCATACACATACATGCCCATACACACATGCTTTGCAAATGATACCATTTGACCCATGAGCGGCATTAGAGTTGAATATGATTTGACACTCCTATTTCCATTACTCTATAATTGTGGATAACACACGTGATACACTAGAATGTGGATCCTACTCAATGCTACTCTCTCTCATGACTAAAATTATGATAAGAAGAACTCTGGATGGACAAAGAGATTACAACACCTTTTTTTGTCTCCCCAATGTTTGCATAGTGGTTAATGTGTTCTAAGTACTTGGCTGTGGTTTACATAGCCAAGCATGCCAGCACATCAGGGAATACTTACTCTAAGCAGCAGGCAACAATGAGTCCCGTCAATGAGAAGCAGCTCCCTCCATTTGGACAAACATAGGTCACAAGCCTTTGCTTAGGCATGAGGGAGTACCAGCTAACTTTGCAGATGGCGTTGGGTAGATGAGTCCTGAGCATGATGACAATTCCAGCCTGGGAGACAGTAAGAATCAAAGGCCTGAGTCAGGACAGGAACGGATTTGTGCCTGTAGTCCCGACCATGAACCAATGATGAGAAGAAGCAAGAGGAGTCTAGCATGCAGGCCTGGAGCAGTGCTTTGCAGTTACATGTGCATCGTGGGTAAGCAGTGCCTTGTGGGTAAGCAGTGCAAGTTCAGACAGAAACAGGGCAAAGGTACTAAACATAATGAGGAAGCAGAACACACCACATAGAGAGGGAAAGCAAGCGAAGAAAACGCTGATTGTGTATATGAAGGAAAGGGAGTTGATAGAAGTTTGCAAGATTAGGAAGTGAAAGAAAATTCTTACCAAAGGATTCCATTCCTTCGTATGCTACACAAAGACAAGTTAGACTCCCCCCTCCTCCCTTAAGCATAGTGGAGCCTCCTTTTTCTGCTCAACACCTTAACCACAGCTTTAGAAAACCATGTTGAGAGGAAAGAAAAAACACTTTAGACAGTGAGACAGTGTTTCTCCAGCAGCGGACATGTGCTGTTAAGTGTTGAATTACGGGCACAGAGGGGTTCAGGAAAAGAGTTGAAAACCTAAGTAAGGAGAGAACAAAGAGAGCATCAGGCCATCTGTGGATCCTGACAGCTGTGGATCCTGCAGCTTCACGCCATTGAGTAACATTACGACTCATTCCTAAATGCATTCGGTCACATGGGTTTACAAAGTCTCACCCACAAAACACAGTGCTGACTCCACAGACTTGTGTCCAATGGAAGACAAAGTAGAATGTACCATCTTTGTCTTTTATCACAAATTAGGCACATGCACACTTCCAGGACAATAAAATGATACCTCAACTAGCATAACTAATTATATGCTTGTATAAACCTCGATTCTGCACTAATTAGCTACCTAACAGAACTGAATAGTCTCATCCCCTAAGTACTTCTGAGGGACAAATGCATTCATAGCATCTTTGTGTAGCAGCAGTTAAGTTGGTTAAACTTTACTTTTATTGCTACCAATTTAGAAAAATATATTCTAGTGTCATATCTCTTTGTTAGTAGTGTCACACAAAATTTTAGGAGTATGCAAGAGATCTGGGAAACAGCCACGAGTCACCTTTTGTATATGAGCATTTAGATTTTATTGTAGTTCAAGTATGTTTTAAGAGCATAAGGCAACCTTCAGTTCTCTCTGAAGTAATTAGATCATTAGCCTGGTGTCATTGTGTTTTCATTGCAGTGGCATATCATAGATTTGATTTTTTCTTCCGTAATGTCAGTTATTTTGTCAAATCATCAAGAGATTTTCTTTTTTTTCCACTAAACTCATGTGTTTCACTCTTCTCTACTAATTTATGAATAGTAGAGAATTTATGAATTTATTTTTGATTTTTTTACTGCCAGGATAATTATGACATATTTTATCACCCATTTTTGTCTCATGTTCCCTGTTTTATTAAATTATTTATTATTTTATTAAAATTTTATGTTTATTTATGTATTTAGTATGGGTGTGCCCATTTGTGTATGTGTGTATGGACATGTGTACACCATGGTGTTTGAATAGAGGTCAAAAGACAACCAAGGTTGGATCGATTCTTCCACTATGCAGGTTCTGGGAGAAAAACCTATGTCACCATGATTGGCAGCAAGCATGTTTCCCCACTTAGCTATCTTGCTGGTATACTTCATTTTACATCTCAATATCTTATGCTTCTTTAATAAACAGTCTTAAATGTAATAAAAGGAGATATCTTTTTTATGTGTTCAAATCAGAAATCTATATTTCTCACTGGTTCTAGTGAAATGGTCACAAGTGATAGAGAAATTACACTTTGGTGTTATCTTTCTTTTTTTTTTTTTTTGGTTTTTCGAGACAGGGTTTCTCTGTGTAGCCCTGGCTGTCCTGGAGCTCACTCTGTAGACCAGGCTGGCCTCGAACTCAGAAATTCGCCTGCCTCTGCCTCCCAAGTGCTGGGATTAAAGGCGTGCGCCACCACCGCCCGGCTGGTGTTATCTTTCAAGTTGGAGTGTGATGAGACTCTGGGTCTACTTTGCATCATCTATGGCGCACAGTTTCCACGGCTGTGTTAAGTAGACGGGTTAGATTGCAACATCAAGACAAAACAAAAGCTCTTCCTTCCCCACCTCCATTCCTTTCTCTGTATTTCCTGTATAAATTAGTTCCAAATCCAGTCGTTGGGACCAGCAAGGCTGATGTCAATTGAGTAGGATAATTATAGTATTCCATCAGGGGATGACAGAGCACAGAAGGGACCATGAAGAAATGACGATATGTGGATTCTCACACCTGAAAAATATGGTCAGGGTGGCCATGGGGTGAGAGACTAGACTAGAAAAATGGCAGTCTGAGTTTGAGGTGAGATGGGACATGTTGTTAATAGTTGCTCAGAGTATGAGCATCAAAGACCAAGAAAGACAAGGGGGGGAAAGCTATACATGCCTCAGTGCACTTATGACAGGGTAAGGTAGTGCCTATGGGATGGGGATAGAAGCTGGACACAGAGAGAAGGAAGACTGGATACATGGAGGAAAAATTGAACCAATGGGTAAAGGAACTGCAGTTTTGGTAGTCAGGAACCCGACTGTCTCAGAAGGGAATTATGATGGGACAAGGAGACAATCTGTGCTTTGCAGTGCTGAATTAGAGTAAGTATGGTGATTTCATGTATAGGAGATAAAATACAGAGGTGTGTGTGTACACATATTCTTTACCCTTTCCTGGGACCAGCAACACCCTGAAAGGAGCGATGCATGTGATTGCCAAGATCTTGGTCTCTTAGGATCGTCTCAGGTTTGATCCAAGTTAGCATAACTAGTAAGACCAAGTATGATGGTTTGCATTATGCTTGGCCCAGGGAGTGGCACTATTAGAAGGCATGGACTGGTTGGAGTAGGTGTGTCACTGTGGGTGTGGGCTATAAGACCCTCATCCTAGCTGCCTAGAAGCCAGGATTCTTCTAGCAGCCTTCAGATGAAGATGTAGAACTCTCAACTCCTCCTGCACTATGCCTGCCTGGACGCTGCCATGTCCTCTCCTTGATGATAATGGACTAAACCTCTGAACCTGTAATGTAAGCCATCTCCAATTAAATGTTGTTCTTAGAAAAGTTGCCTTGATCATAGTATCTGTTCACAGCAGTAAACCCTAAGACAACAAGGAAAGCCACATTATCACCTGAGAAGATATAATGATCAAAATACAACTTCTCGAATCCTACTTGAAATGGATCAGCTGCATTTAACTATGAGAAAAGCGTAGATGAACTCAAACTCCAGGGCATTTTATAGAATACTTGGTTTGTAGTTTTCCAAAGACTGAAATCATGAACATCTGGGAAAGACTGAGAGACAGGACCAGTGTAGAGGAATCAAAACATCCTCCTCCCCGAAATCATCACCTTGCCAAAGGCTCATAACCCAAAAGTTGGACAAAGTTCAACCAGCATTTCTGGATTTCCTGCCAGTAACACACCTCCTCTCCCAGTTTTCTGTTGCTTTTAAATTAACATTAAGACACGTCCAGAGTCACAGTGCACAAACTGGAAGAAGCAGGCACATAAACACGGCATCCACATGGCCGGGCACATAAACTCAAGAAGCTTCTCAATGAATCTGCTTCAGGCCCCGGTGTGGTGCACATCTGTCATCCCAGCACGGGGCGGTGCAGGCTTGAGGGTCAGAGTTCAAGGGCATCCTCAGCTGCAGAGCAAGTCCCAGGCTAACCTAGGCCACAAGCGGCTCTGACTCAATACAAAATAAGTAAGTGAATAAACAAATGAACCTGTTTCTGCCTAAGGCCCACTTACATAGTATACATTCCTGGATACCAATTACATCTGTATGTTCTTGCTTCATACAATGGGGAAATACATTTACAGCAACATGCTCTAGCAATGTTTCTTTCCATTCCAGGAGCCATGCTGTGGGCTCAGCTCACAGATCTTGCAGTTCTGATAATAGCAGTTGCTGATCTTCTTTGCAGTAATATTGACTGTGTGTCTCGGATACCAGGAGACTTCTTACCATTCCCTAGTCAGCAAATGGTTTCTACTACTTGGTATTTCTACAATCACCTTGAAGATACCTTGAGCTTCCTTACTACCTGTGTTTTTAAGCCCAGGAGTTATTTCTCCCTCCTTACAATCTGACTGGTAATATAACCCAACCTATCTTTAGTTAGCAACCACAAGTTCAAACTGTTTGCCACACCATACAGATAAATGGCAGAGAAAAATCATAGTCGAATAAGCCACGTGTACCTCAGAATAGTCAGGATTTAGGAAAGTACAATGGAATATCATCTGCTGAAGGCACTGGACAGCCTTTGGAACGAGGAGAAATAGTGTTCACATAACAAGGTATGGCAGTATATTATCAAAACAGAAATCACTATGTCCAGAGTTGTGTGAGTGAGTCTGACAGGATCTGATCTGAGTGGCTAATGTGTACAAAGTACTAGGAGGTTAGTGGAGGGCAGCATAGCAAGCATTTGATTGGCATACCCAGCAGGTTAATTTTTTCTCTTGTTGTTGTTGTTGTCTCTATAGACCAAAGTCATGTTTACAAGGAGCCTCAAGGTGAGGTGAAGCCAGGACTGAAGTGTGACATGACTGAAGATAAAGGGAACTGAAGAAAAACTAGTTCAGCATCCGGGCAGCTTTAGGTCTGAACAAGGCAGAAGCCGCTGGCAGGGTTGCTAAGGGTTTTCCAGACTAATTAATCAGGGCTCCCTGTCCTATTGAATATGTCAATTGATATGAGAAAAAAAAAACTTTAGACAACTAATGTCTAGCTTGAAGTTTGAAATGATGATAGCGGTAGTGAGACCCTATTGGCTGACTCCACAGCTATAATCATATTCCACATAGTACATTTGCTGGTTGCCTCCCAGTAGATCTTCTTACAGGTAACAAAGCCACAAACAAGCCAGAAATGACACTGACCAGCCTCTTTTGCAACACAAGCAGAAATCTTGCCTGATATAATAAGGATGCCTCATTAAAACAGAGGCTGGTAAGGATAGTAAAGGGAAGGAATTCATACACACACACACACACACACACACACACACACACACACACAGACACACACACTCGTGCATATATATTAATTTATTTATTTTATGTATATGAATACACTGTAGGTGTCTTCAGACAGCAGAAGAGGGCATTGGATCCTATCACAGATGGTTTTGAGCCACCATGTGGTTGCTGGGACTTAAACTCAGGACCTCAGGAAGAGCAGTCAGTGCTCTTAACCACCGAGCCATCTCTCCAGCCTGGGAAGGAAGTCCTACTCACTGCTGCTGGGATATGAACTGGTGTGGCCATTGTGGAAATCAGTGTGAAGACTTCTCACATAATGTCTTGGTTACTATTGCTAGGACAAAACACAATGACCAAAAACCAGTTGAGGAGCAAAGGGCTGATTTGGCATACCCTTCCACATGATCGTTGATCGTAGCCTGCTCGCTTGCTCTCCCTCTCTCTGATGGTTCATGTGTTTGTGAATTGTATAAAACAGTTGTTCAGGTATCTCTCTTCGCCTCTTTAGTCAAAGTCCATATGAGGCTCCCTACCTGTTCTTCTAAAGCATGGTCCAGCCATATCCCAGCTACACGCTTCTCCTTCATCCCTGGTTCAGGCTTCCTACTATCATAACAATCATCCATGTCAACCTTTTAAAATAAAACTCTCCTTACCGTGCCTTCTACACCTACAAGGTTTCTCCATTTGAGGGGCATGAACAAAACACCATTGAGATGTTTCCAGCTCTATCATCAAACTCCATTGGTTTGAACAGTAAGCAAAATGGGTTATTCTACAGAACCACCATTAGGGAAACAGCTCAGCCCTTGGCCAGTTAGCTCAGATTACAGAAGATATGGAGCAGGATTTCAGCTCCTTTCTACTTTTGCTTGTTATTTTGAGTCCATGGCCAGGCAAAAGTAAGGACATTGCGGGGAAGTCACGCAAGAAAAAGGGATTGCCACCAGGAGAGGTCGTGCGTTTGTGGGTGAGGTCAGTGTGGACTTGGTTCTTGCTCTTCCATGCTGGAGAGCGAGAGTGGAAACTTCTTCACAGGAGACTTGGCAGAGTGGAAGCTCGAGTTAGCTTTGTGGTTCCCAATCCTTGGATTAGAGAGGTGGCTACGTGGTTTAGAGCATTGGCTGCTCTTCTAGAGAACTTCAGTTCCCAGCATCCACATGATAGCTGACCATCATCCGTAACCCCAGCCCCAGATGACAGATCTGATGCCCTCGTCTGGCTTTCGCAGGTAGCGCGCTGATGCTTGTGGACAAAATATTCATACACATAAAATAAGGGTAAATAAAATATCCAGGAAAAGAAAAGAAAACCCACATAGATAGTACTCCAGTGGTTTCCATTCTAAAAAGAGACACAGGTGACTGTAGCACATTGTCTGTGTGCTCCACATGAAGGGACTGGAGCTGCTTCTCGTTATTTCTGGAAGGAAACTAGGCAGAGCTGAAGAACAACGTTATGGTGGGGATCATTTAGGATCCCCATCATATATAATAAAATATAAAGTAATATATAAAAATATATTATAAAATATATTATGTAAAAATAATATATAAAAATAATCAATTGAAGATAATAAGTTGTAATCTCTATACTACAGGCGTGAAGAAGGGAATTGGTAGCAAAAGTTGGAGAATACTCCAAGACAGGAAAAAAGACAGACAATAAAGTTATCTTAGTTCATTTGAGTTGCTATAACAAAGCAGTACAGACAACATGGAATAGAAACAACAGTAGCTTGTTTTTAGGCTTCTGTAGGCTGACACATAATCAAGGTGCCAGCAGATGTGGTGTCTACTGAAGGCAAATTTCTTGATTCATAGATGGTTCCCTTTGAGTCTTCACATGGTTGATGGGATTTAGAAAGACTCCACAGGACCTATTTTATGAGGCCATTAATCCAAACTCTGAAGTCAAGATCTCAAGATCTACCCACTTTCCTCAATGGTCCACCCCCCAGGACCACCACTCCATGCACTGAGATTTGTAACCAATGAGCATTCAGACCGCAGCAGAGGGGATTATCTGCCCCTGATAAGCTCTGTTTGGCTTTTGTACTTCTCTACATACTTTTCCTCCTTGCTTTGCGAACCCTTACCACCATCCCTAAAGAGTCTTTCTAATTTTCTCATCCTCAATAAACAAGTGAACAGAGATGGAAATGAACAGTCAGCAGGTTTCTACTAAACAACTTGAATCAGCGTGATCAAAAGATTAAGGAAATTGGTTATTTCCTAGTGTTGTGAACTTTTGATTTCTGAAGGTTTCAAGCAGAGATGGGCAAACAGCCTGACAGACATTGCAGTCCAAACCAAAGCACTGGATCCAAGCAAGTGAGCTTACTATGTGACCATTCAAAGATGCTGAGTATTTCTATATGGACAGATGAACCTTTGTAGGGAACTGAAAAGAACAAGCAGGAGCCAGAACTGAGAAGAAATGGGGTCCTACGACAATATGGGACACCTGGGGTAATACAGAAAGAGAAAGCAAGAGAGAGAGAGATTTCAAATGCAACATTTACAATCAAAATTGATCACTTTAGTTTTTTACATGCCAAGTCACACTTTGAAACCACCTTAGGCTATGTCTGTACTGAAGCCTTACATCGAATAGAATTTTCAGCCTATTCTGGTGACCAACCCCAGGTGAATACATTATTGCATGAGGCATGAAAATCCAGACTTTTGGCTTTCTATCAGCAGAACCCGGGAAAAACAATTCTCAACAATCATTGCACTCAAGTGTGGCAGAGAGTAGAAATAGTTAGTAGGGGGTATTTTTCTTAAAAGTAAAGGAATCTGGTGACTGATGATAATTTATGTGCTACCTTTTCTCCTGTGAGTGAAGTATGCATGTTGATTGTTGTAAATAACTGGCTGGATGCCAACAAGGAAAAAAAAAAAGAGGAACACAGACAAAAGAGGTGTTCCACTCATTGTGAAAGACAAAATTGTTGAGGTCTACTAATTATATTAATTAACTGAAATGAATAATGTATCAGGAAAGGAGGCTGATTGATATCACCAGTAATGAATTTAAATCACATAACAAGCTTTTCAAGACGCGTGTCAGATTTCACAGGCCCCTTCAGCCACAGACTTCTCTGAAGCTATCAATTTCTAGTTCGTAATGGGAAAGCAAGTGTGGGTGGACAGGTAACTTGCTACAGGTCACGCACCAAATGGCTAGTGGGATCTAAACTCAAAAAAAAAAAAGTTCAACAACTGTCCTGTATAATCCTTCAAGTGTCAATTTGTATCTCAAGCTATTTTCCCAAGGGATTGTATTATGCTGTTGAAAGAATGTCAAGCAATAGCTAAAACAGGAGTGGTAGAAATACAGAAATGCTTCACAGTGAATGGCTGAATGAATGAATGAATGAATGAATGAATGAATGAATGAACAACATAGATAGTTTCCTGGTGGAAAGGCCTGTTGAGGTCGGACTGAAAACACTTGGCTCAATTTCTCACTCATCACGAGTGGTGTGAAGCACAAGTAAGTATATAATGGACACAGATGACCCCAATCTGTTTCATATATCCATGTTTAACATTACAACAAAGGATCCACATGGTATCATTGGGATATGTGTTAAGACTTGTATCACTAGAATCCTTGAAGGGACCACTGATAGATTTCCATAGAACAAATGATTGGACTCTAGAACAAGTAGTTGAGTCACTTTGGAGAATGCCATAGTTTGGATGAGAATGGCCCCTATTGGCTCATCTGTTTGAATACTTGGCCCCCAATTGGTAGAACTGGTTGGGAAGGATTAGAAGGTGTGGTGTATTGGACAGATATACCACTGAGAATATGCCTTGAGGTTTCAAAAAGACTTACATCACCTCTACTGTCTCTTTCTGTTTCTCTGCTTTGAGTTGTGGATCAAGGTGAGAACTCTAAACTGTTCCTTTGCTCCACCATGGTAGTCTCCAGCCCTCTGAAACCATGACCTAAATTAAATGCTTTCTTTTAAAAGCTACCTTTAGTCATGGTGTTTTACCATAGCAATATAAAAATAAACTAAGACAAAGGCTATGCAACTGCCGCTGAGCAACAGAGGCTGAGAGTTTAGAGGAAACAAACCAAAGAGAGAATTAGCCTGGAAACATATGGCCCTCAATCTCTGTGGACAGGCCAGGGTACAGAGCTTCCCAGTGTCTGAAGTTCATTGAAGTATATATGACACAGCAATAGAAAGGAGAGAGGGGGTTCCAGATAGCTGTTTTATTTGAAGACAATAGGTATTTTGTAGCACCAAAGAGTATACTCAGCATAAGTGAGTACATGTTGATTGAAGAGTAAGTTCAACAGGGAGGACTAAAAAGCACAGAGTAAAAAACAAACAGCAAACAAACAAAACACCATGGGTAGGGTAAGAATTTGGAGGAGGGACTTAAGAGATGATTCAGTGGTTAAGAGCACTGGCTACTCTTCCAGAGGTCCTGAGTTCAATTCTCAGCAACCACATGGTGGCTCACAACCATCTAGTTGTGATGGGATCCAATCTGGATCTGTGATCTGGAATGGGATCCAATACCCTCTTCTGGTGTGTCTGAAGACAGCTACAGTGTACTCATGTACATAAAATAAATAAACAAATTTAAAACAAAACAAAAAAAAGAATTTGGAGGGTTTGAAAGAACAGGAAAACCTTCATCTTTGTTCTATGGGATTTTTTTTTCTGCTCTTTTAAGACTGTGTTAACTGTTCCCTAGCCTTGCTCAGTACATATAGTCTGGAATCACTGCTTCTTAAGTTGGGTGACTTTGCCCATTGCTTTCAAATTTTCGGAGAGCAGGAGTCTGATCAGTCATGTTAACCTCCCTCCCTAACTAACCCTCCAAGGCTCTAGTGTTGGACCTGAGAGATGGCTCAGCAGTTAAGAGCACATGCTGCTCTTGTAAAGGACATGAGTTCTCACAATTGCCTGCCACTCCAGGGACTCCAACAGTCTCTTCTCACCTCCTTAAGCACAAGCTCATATGTAACACACAGGCACATGTGCACACACACACACACACACACACACAAATAAATCTTTAATAAAAAAGATTCATCTTAAAGGTGCTGGCTATTGTGAGCATTCAATAGATTTAGTAAATAAATGAGTTGAATCAATGGCTATTGGGAGGCCACTGCTAGTCTCTGATTTGAGAAACATGTGACTTAGAACCATCATGTGTCAGGAAGTATAGAACACCCTAACAATAGGATCTAAGCCCCTCTTTTCCTGTAACATTAACAGGTGCTGGATAAGATGATGCCTTGCCTTGACGCAAGCCACTTGTATGTGCTTTTCCTTTATGTGACTGTGAAATTTAAAGGGGCAAGAGAAAGCCACCAGCTACACTCCTGCAATCCCCTCCTACATGAGGAACTTCATTATTTTAAAATCACCAATAAGGATACTGACTACCAGAGGATGTATGTAGGAAGGAGATCAGTTGGGCCTGGACAGTATTATCTCTGGGAGTGGTTTGTTGAGGGTTTCTGTAAAGGCAGTTACCACATAAACAAAATGAGCTATTTCATATGGAACAATTGTTCTGACTCTGCTTTACAGGCTCTAGAGACTAAGAGAAGCTTCTCCCTTTTCATGTCCTTATACATCTGAGTCAAGATGAATACTGCTTGGCCCAATGCTGTTAACCAACAATGACAGCTATGGAATTTGCATTGATTCCTATTCAACCAGGGCTATAAATGAAGACTCTACTTGAAGAGAAAGAAGAGTGGGAGGTAGAACAGGAGATTGTAGACTGAGTTGAAGTGCCAGCAAGAGAGACATAGAGGATTTGTTATCTGAGTCCAGATAGATATTTCTCTGTTCTTGCTTAGTCATAGAATTGTGAGTTTCAGTCGGGCACATCCTTATGTAACTAAGAACTACATTCCCCAGGGTTGTGTGATGTTTTTCCTCAGGAGACATGAACAACCCTGTTTGCTCACCCTAGACAGAACCAATGAAAGACTACCATAAGTTTACCACCAAAGCCCAAATTGGTGGGGAAAATGAGTATACTGTGGTTATATACTGAAGTATGGGTACTACTTCTAAGAGCAGAAAAGACTCCAATATAGCAGTATTACTGAAGCCCACCCCAACAAGGGCAACAAATCATGAATTCTGTAATCTTAGAGCACACTGCACAATTTAAAGGCTTGGCAGGTTGGATAGGGTCTCTTTTAGACAGTTCAGATAATCTGAGCCTCTTCCAGGCAGTTTGGCTATAGCTGCCTCTTCCAGGTGACTTGCTGGTCTGATCCTTCTCTAGGCAGCCCAGCTTGTTTGAGAGAGTGTCTCTTAACAGTCCTTAATGCTTATACACACCCCAAGAGTGTGGGTCTAGTAAATCTTCATGGAGCCTTTGTGTTGTTTACCCCATGAGCTTGAGAAGCCTCCCTGTAGCCTCCCAGTGAAGAGATTTTGGCTTCCATCTTGATTTTCTTTCTTTCCCTTGATGCTTAGAGAAAAGCCATAATGTGATGGGATGGAATGTGTTTCACCTCCCTCTGCAACAGATCCCAAGCTTCTCAATGCTGCAACCCTTTAATACAGTAGTACCTCATATCATCTCGACCCCCCC
>JADRCC010165866.1:0-10327 GCA_019843855.1 Hylomyscus alleni
AAAAAAAAAAAAAAAAAGAGAGAACTGCCTAACATTCTGTACTCAGTAAAAATTTGCCTCCAGTTATCAGTGTCATCTTAAAACATTGAGGTCACAAGGGATCAGGTTAAAACTGATTATTGAAGGAAATCCAGGGTCTGGGGGATGAAGAGGAAGTTAATAGAGAATTCAAGAGCCACCTCTATTGCTCCATCCAGAGTCCTGTGAGAATGGATTGCTCAATGGCATCAAAGAGAGAAGATGGGTCATTATCCACATTTAACACCCAGACATTGTTCTTTTAACCACACCAAGAGTAGGTTAGTGGGCAATCTGTTATTTCATGTACAAGCAAAATATCAACAAAAGACAAATGAAGTGAATAGACTGGTCTTTCCCTTGTAACAAGGGTTAGAGTGATACTACTCTATTTATGTTTGAGAAGAGTTGCAAACTGACTTTTTGAATCTGTCCAGTTATGGGTTGAAGGCTTGGCTCATAGTCTGATGGTTCTAGGAGCATAAGGAGATGATTAGTACTTTTGGAAAAGGTGTAGGGTGGAATTCCCATTCAAAGCCATGAGAGAGTTTACTGGCCTCCTCCTGCTGCTCTGCACCATGTGAGGATTTGAGATGGCAATTCTCCACACTGGGAGCCAACTCTTCCCACTCATGCTGGACCCTGGTCTTGAACTTTCAGGCTCTCAGAGTGTAAAGTGTAGGTCACCGTTATTCGTAAGCCACCCAGACCATGCCATTTTGTTAACAAAATCCAAACCAACAAGGAAATCTCTGATTTCCCAAGTCTTGCCAAAGATGAAATCTGATTCTTTCTAGTATATTATTTCTGGCACTCCACTGACCTGAGATCTATGGTCTTCTGCCATGTACCTATATATATGACCATTGAAATCCAAAGAAGGGAGAATCCTATGTAATGGTTGTGATGGCCATCCTTCCAGGCCCTGGTTCTAGTGCAAGACCTGGGTTTACAATCCCTCAGCATTCCTGTACCAGGCATGGAAGACTGGGTCTGAGGCAGCTTTGAAGAAGGTACAAGGATGAGGACATAGCACACTGCTGGAAACCAGTAAGGTCCTGAGCTTCCTGGGGCAAGATCTCTAGCTAGGAAAAGCATATGCCACTTATGGTCTCACTCCTATCCATTTTATTCTGTGGCTTCACAGTTTGTCTAAGAAGAAAATAGCCCAGGAAAAGGAGGGGTATCCATTCTCAGAGGCATCCAGTGTAGCACACCATGCTGAGGACATCACAATGATGCTCAGCTGCACAAGGCTTCCCTGAAGACCCTTCAAAGCCAGTATTGGCAAGCAATCTTAAAGGACTGTCCACTAGTTATTTCAAGCTCCATGGGCCAATCAGTTTCTGTCACAATCAAACCCAGGCATCGGCCATAGGCAATATGGGAGCAAATGGTCATGCTCATACTAAAATAACTCTGCCTACATGCTCGGAAATTTGATCTTCATATGTCTTTCATCAGGAAGTACTCATGTTTTTATTTAAGTTTTACTTATCTTTGTGTGTATATATGTGTGCTTGTGTGTGGTTTATATGTGCAAATTTGTGTACAAGTGTTCATTCCAGTGCATGTGCATATGGAAATCGAAGGAGGACATACATCGGGTGTCTTGCTCTACTTGCCTTGTTCCCAAGATATTCTCGTGTTTGCTGGGGTGACAAGAGTACACAGTCAGCATTGTTTGAAAACAAAGGTGCTGGGGATTTCAACTCTTACTTGCGGAGCCATCTCCCCAACCCACTGTTGTTTGTTTGTCTTTTTGTTTGTTTTGGTTTGCAAACGTACATGTTATCGATAGCCTATGGTCTGCCAAAGCAGGCAGTAAGCCATGTTAAACTTGCAGGTGCCAGGCCACCAATTCTTTCTGTGTCTCGTTTAGCCTGTCACTTCTTACCTATCCAATCAGGGTCCCTCTATCTTTGGCACTTCGGGGGAGTAACAAGTAACAAGAAATAATTACTATAAGTTAGGAGAGCAGATGCATGATGGTGCCAGACATGGCCATTTTCCCAATTTAAATGTATGCAGTGTTGGTTTTGAGCAGATCCTGGAACAAGCATCTCTCACGTTGTGGAGTTCGTGTTTTATTCCAAATGTGTAAGAGCTAGTGTTAAGCCACTAACCAAAGAGTATTAAGCAAAAGTAAACGGTGTCTCATAAATGAATAAATAGCTCCTCACTTCCACGCTTGGAAATAAGTGCTGGCAAGGGACACATTGAATATGTAATCATAAGGCTGCCTTCATAGCTTCTTCAATAATATATTCTCTCCAGTGTACGCTAAGATGTTTCATTATATGTAGCTGTCTTGAGCAAGGAGGGGCTAGGTGGGTACTAAACAGCTTTTACCAGTGACAATCACAAGGGCTCCCCAAGTCATCTCACCACCTTTCTTCTGCCTCCTCTTTCTTGAAACCTAGCTGCCCTGCTATACAGAAGTCCAGTTAACTATACTGAGGAATGGACCCAGAGATGCCCTGGAAAACTAGATCCTGTGTGGAGAGAGAGGCCTTGGTGGGAAGTCCTGAGGCCACCTGCCAAGCTCCCACCCACACATGGCTTTTCTACTGGCCTCCCCTGACACCACGTACAGCACAAACATGACAAGTCAGAAAACCCAGGGATCACATGAAGTAGTAAATCATTGCTATTTTATGACAATAAACATGGGTTGTTGTATAGCATAAGTCTGATAAGTAGTTTTCCCTCCTTTCCACCTTCTCTTTGCTTCTTAGACTGGTTTTCTCTTGCTGTATAACAAACTATCAAAGGCAGAGTGCTTCAGAACAACAAGCATTTCTGACCTCATACTTCCAGGGCTTGGGAGTCTAGACACAGCCTTGCTGGCACTGTTTCCAAAGGCTGTAGGTGAGGTAAAGAACG
The DNA here is from genome assembly GCA_019843855.1 of Hylomyscus alleni. Taxonomy (NCBI): domain Eukaryota; kingdom Metazoa; phylum Chordata; class Mammalia; order Rodentia; family Muridae; genus Hylomyscus; species Hylomyscus alleni. Next base: position 2,905 of record JADRCC010165866.1, read on the forward strand.
GGCTGGCTTTTCATCCCAATGCCTGACATGTTAAGAATCCACTGCCAAGTTCACTCATACTAGTAAGGAGATTCCTTATCTTGTGGCTCCAACATGGATGGCCCAGCTTTCTTCTGGGTAGCAGTTGGTGGTCCTTTGAGTCCAAAAAGCTGCCTATGGTCTCATGTGCTTGGGGGTCCCCTACTTCATCACACGAGCAAAGAGAATCTCTAGGCCTACCCCTCCTTAAGCCTTTTTGGTTAAACAAATCCCATCCATGACATCATTTGATTAGCCCATATTAATTGAAATAGGATTTAAAAAAAACCTCACAATTATAAGATTCTACTTGTTAGAAACAAGTCACCGGATCTGTCCCCACTGAAGGTGAAGAATTATATGGGACATAAACTCTAAAGCAGTGGGAGTCAGAAAGTTACCTTTCTTTGCCAGATCTTTCTGGCAGTATTGTTCAAAATAGAGGATCTCTCTCTATATATGTATGTGTGTGTATATATGTGTATATTATATGTGTATATATGTATACATATGTATATATGTGTATATATGTATATATACACACACACATATATATATATGTATGTATATCTCCTAACCCTAACCTAAACCATATGTGTGTGTGAGTGAGTGTGTGTGTGTGTGTGTGTGTGTGTGTGTGTGTTTAAAGATACCAACAGAAAAAGAAACAATTATAAGGCTGAACCTCTACCTCCTTAAGACAAGTCCTAGGGAGTCTGGAGTCTCAGGCTCATCTCTGTATGTGTTGATCAGTGATTGACAGATTGCCAGGGTAAAGGGCAAGAAATATATCTGTCTAGTGTATTGACCAAGAAGTAAGGTCTTGCACATCTGGAGAGGAAGACAGGAGTGGTGAAGACCCCAATCTTTGAGCTATCTCTTATGCGTGGGGTTTCCATCAATGGCATCAGCTTCATTCAGTGACTTATTTGGTGTCTTTACTCTCAGGCCTTTCCACATAGTAAGTCAGAAGCCCCAGTTTGGGTCATGTATAGAAACCAGCCCTCCAGGTAGGGCTGGGACTTATTTAGGTCTGAGAACTACTGTTTTATGGGAATCATGTTCCATTCTTATGATCATCTTTCTCTCTCCTGACTGCACTTCCTGTTTTTATAGTCTCAAAGATTGCCAATTACTATGTCAGACACAACTCTTTACTAAATAGCTAGTGTTCAAAATAATGGAGAAAAATGACTGCTTAGACCTTGCACATCATCTTACTTTACTGAGGTGCTAAATCATATTGGGGTGCTATGTAAGTTTATCACCTGTACCCTCATGAGGAAGTTCATAAAATAGAGATTGTATGTGCATATGAATGTCATGGAATTCTCCATCCTGGGGTTGAAGGGCAGGGAGGGGTGCACTATTAATTTCAAGTAATAAAAGACCTACTTACTACAGAAATAATTTCTGCTCCTGCTTGACATTTCCTAAGAAAAGAAGCTGCTTCATTTAAAGGAGCCTTGCTACAGTACATCATCACAACTCCAGGCTGACAGGCAGGATTGCTCATTAGGAAAAGATACGAGAAATCTGTATTTTATCTGAAGACTTGGGGCTTCAATTCTTTTAGCCATTATCTCTCCCTATAAGCAAGGTCAGAATGCTACAGTGCCAACATCTCTGGGTAGCTGCTATCTGTCCATGAACCCCAAATGATAGAAATGTATAGAGTACAGCACATGCCATACATAATGGATAGTATTCATAAATGAGGATGCTTATGAAAGGCCCACCACTTTTTTCTTTTTTTCTTCTAGTCCCCAGATGATGCAGAATATCCTTCACTCTGCTGTGTGATGTCAGCCCATCTGTGAACTTTCTATTTTGCCTGTAAAACATCTAGGACCCTGCTCTCACTTTCTGCTGCCGGACTTTCAGCTGGTACTCTCAACCACTAAGTCCTGTCCCTACCAGACTGTTTATTCAAACTCTTACTGTGCTGGGTCCTACAGGGACAAAAGAATGTGCATCCTCCTCCTCTCTACACATGATATATGTTCATTAGAAGTGAATATGACCTCTTTCTGTCCTGAAAAGACACCACCCTAATTATATTCTAGATTCTAGCATCTAATTTCGTGTGTTAAATCCAAGAAGGAACTTCTATCTCATTTGAGGGTTAGGCTCTATACTCCTGGTCTCTTATGGGTCACACTTACTCCTGGCTATCCTTATAGGTGCCATGCCAGCATCCTAGATACTCCCAGTAAACCAAGCACTGCAAGTTTGCCCCTAGTTTCAGAGATGGTGGCTATTCCCAAGGTTAGGTACCAGGCAATCAGTTTAGGGAACTCTGCTGTACAGAACACGTTCATCTTTCATCACCAGATTTACTGGTTAGGTAAGAAGTAAGATCTTACATGGATCAGAGACCTGCATAGGTCAAGAATGACAACCATAAGATGAAACAACTTTTCCCATTGTAGTCCCACAACATGCATGCTCCTTGGGTGTGGCAGAAAGTAGGGCCTCTTCCTGTATCTTTTTAACAAATGTGCTTAGTTAAGTTAGTTAATGTCCTATAAACTAAACATATAAAACAGAAAGGGAGGTGGACATGGTCTGGGCTGTCTCATGTTCCTATACAAATGGTCAAGATAACACAGGGAACAAGAAGATGCCTGGGGCACCTGCTCTGCCGGACATTGTTCCCTGATGAAATCCTACCATATAAGAGGCTCAGTGACTCCCAATTGCCAGTGCATTGTCATGTACACATTGTTGTTTAAAAACATGGGTTATGAAGACGCACTCTCAGAGATGGGGGTGGGATAGGGTCCAAGTATCCATCAACCTTTCCTCGGGGAAACCAAACTGACTACCAGCTTTGAGATTCCATTGGGTTTTAAGGAACCATTGGGTTTCTTAAAAATATTAATGTCAGTCATGGATGCCCTAATGTATGAGTTCGAAAGGTTAAAAAAATAATTTATTGATTCTACTTGGAAACTAAGAAGTAATTATAACAGAAAACCAACAAGCTTTGACAAGTGCCCGGGAATAGAGAGAAGAAGTAGAGTGAGTCCCAGAAAGTCCTATGGAAGCAAGCATTTTTGAGGAGATGGCTTCAAGGCCACTGCAGTCAACCTGATGTTTTATAGATTCCAAGCCTACCAGGTAGCTCTGGCTTCACAGAAAACAAATTAAAGGGAAATACTGCCCAACAAGAGGATGAATCTTTCCTCACAACACGTTAAACATATCTTCACAGGCTCCTTCACTCTCTCCAAAATCGGATAAATTTCAAAATCTACAAAAGCCATAGTATTTGATTTTGGTCAACCCACAAACACAGGCTGAGAAACCATAGGTTATTATGAGATTAAGCTGACATGGATACTTATCTGTGGATGATCTGGAGGTTGCAACAAAGGCTGGCCATGGGCACCACTGCACAGATGGAGTCAGTATCAACTCACCTTTCGGTCTGGCCAATTGTATTTTGCAAAGATGGTATCGTAGGTGTCCACCGCCCCATCAGTTATGAGCATGATGGCCTGACTGCAAATGCTTCCTTGTCCAGTGTGGTTGAACTGTGGAAAGAAATGTTTAAAATAAAGCACATGTCAGAGACTCTGTGTATCACAAGACTTCCATGGCAGATGGTCCCAGGTTTAGGAAAGCTGGAAAAACCCAGGAGTTCATTGCATACTGCCAATGAAACCCACAGGAGTAACTTCCCACGTGGGTCACATTTGTGCTCTGATAACAACTACTACAACTAACTGCAGAATTTGGAACCAACTGCAGGCCAAGGCAAGGAGGGGAATTCTAATGCACAATGCACGTTCTTACAGTCTACCTAAGTTCTTCTGCCCCAAAGCACCACCCTCACACCTGAAAACAAACCACTGCCAAGTCGGCCAAGGACTTCTTAGAGTACATTAGGAAGGACATCAAGCTATGAGAGAGGCAACATCTCTTTTAAAATCTGAATGAGGCTGATCTGAGGGAGTTGAATAGTTACAGAATGTTTAATATATTAGAAGTCCAAACGAGCTTTAGACGAGAATCAAGTTAGGAAAATGATAAGGAACATTCCAAGGTTAAGTACTCTTTTTGAACAATGAACTTAAAATACATGTTTTAGCATAAAAGCTTTGGATTAGTTTGTTAGTATGTGTGATATGCTGGAAATCTCAGATAGTACTTGGTAGTGTTCAGATCCCAACTTTACAGGTTTTAAAAGCTCCTACTCATAGCCAGGGATGGAGGATATGCTTGAAATGCCAGTACTTGGGAGACAGGACAGGAGGATTAAAGCAAGTTCAAGGTCATTTTGGTCTATGTTTCTAGGCAAGCCTGGGTTTCAGATTGAGTCTCTGTTCTCAAAACAAACAGACAAACAAAAGTCACACAGTGGGAGTGTGGGAACATGAGATGTGGCTCAGTGGCAGATCACTTCTTGCCTTCTATGTGTGAGGCCCTGAGTTTAATCTCAGTACCACATACAAAGCTGCCAGCCTTCCTAAGACCTGCAAGTGAGTAGTTATAATTACCAGAGTAGTATGTCCTTCCTGTGAAGTGGAGGTGAAAAAAATCTGTAATGAATGCTATTAATAATGCAAGTCAAGGTAACACCAAGTCCTTAAAAGGCCCCACAGTTACACAGCAATGCTGAGGCACTGACATATGTAACAAATCTTTAACCTCCAGCAGCAAACACTCCCTCCACCACAATCTCCGGCTTATTCAGTTACTCGCAAGTGTGTTACTGGGGATGCCCACATCACTTCCTTCGCTTAATTTTGGATTCTCTTTGAAAATACATAGAAAACTATACTATGTTCCTGATGATGATAATTCTAGAAAGAGGAAACGGAGAAGGAAAACAGGAAGTGGAAAGTTTTACACACTATTCTCAGGGAAGACTTCGCTAAGAATACAATTTTTTTTTTTAAGATTCCGTCTCAACAACAACAAAAACAACAAGACCAACAAATCTGTCTTGGGGGTGGGTCGGGTAGGAAGAAATGGAGGGTGAATTGTGGCTCAATGGAAAAGTATTTTCCTAGCACTTGTCTAGAGAAGGAAGGGTACCTCAGCAAAGAATGTGTTATATGTCTTGACCAAACTGGGAGAGAATGAAGGATCCTCTTAGCCTTTCTGTTTGGTCCATAGTGGCCTAGGGAATAAATAAGAATTCAAATAGATGATAATAATGTCTAGTCTTTATTTGTTTACAAGTCTGATATGTTTATCATAAATAACTGTATGTATATATGTGTGGATATGTGGGGGGATAGACATATGGACAGATGGATGGATGGATGGATGGATGGATGGATGGATGGATGGATGGAATTACTCTGAGGCCTTATTAGGGCAGAGCAAACTACCACCTAAATATGGAAAATCATGATGCAGTGGAAAGTTATCAATTCTAAGATGTTCTCTTTTGTGACCATGTATTTCTCCATTTGTAACATGGGAATAACAACATGCTTACATTATTGTTATAACAGAGATTAAATGTTCATTGTGTACCACAGTAATAGTATGAACCAAGGAAGGCTCAGGCCTAGAGAGGTAATAAGTAGCCCATAGAAAGAGGACTTCTGTCTAAAGTTGGCGTGTGAGCATGGGCAGAGCAGCCATAACACCTATATTTGGCACCATCTGCACTCTATAGCTTTTCAGTAATGATAGGGGAGTTCTTGAGCAGATAGTGACTGTTAGGGTCTGAGAATTTTCTTCAATTGTCCCTGTATTGCAGGAGTGACTTTTAGTATAGTTATGTGAAGAAGTGGTATGGATCTGTGAGAGGGAGAGCCAAGTGGGAGGTCTCAAGATCACTAATCCTCAAAAGAGACCAAGATGATGACCAGAAGCAGATGTCCCGAGGTGAAGAGGAGAGGGAGAGAGGAGGGAGGGAGCTATGATCAGATACGAAGTGAATAATAATATAAAAAGATGAAGATCATTCTTTAGAAAGCTAGTAATAAGAGTGGACATGGCTTTCAGTGTCTCTGGCTTCCTGATCCAAGACATGGCCTCCCAGTCTTGAACTCATTCCTGCTAGACGCCATTACCTGCTATCCAGCTCTCACCATTGGTCAACCAAGGGGGCTCTTTTCAGCCTCCTAAATGTGAATAAATAAACTACCTTGCCCTCCTCACTAAGACACCACTGAGATTCTTTCAGGGTAGTGCCTTTCTTCTTCTTTTTTTTTCTTTCTTTTTTTTTTTTTTTTTTTTGGTTTTTGGAGACAGGGTTTCTCTGTGTAGCTCTGGCTGTCCTGCCACTCACTCTGTAGACCAGGCTGGCCTCAAACTCAGAAATCCACCTGCCTCTGCCTCCCAAGTGCTGGGATTAAAGGCGTGCTCCACCACCGCCCGGCTGTGCCTTTCTTCTTTACTTCAGTAAGAAAGCCCAGCCTTCAAGCCTGGCCTTCTGGAGACGTTGTTTGTTGAGGTGATGGCCAGGGAGGCTACATTCCATCCCCTTCTCCCAGTCTTTGAAAAGCCCACAGTGAGCCTCAGAATAAAAGCCATGCCTGCTTCAGGGCACAGAGACTTCAGAGAGCAGGGACTGGGGCTATTCCAGGAACTCATTCAAACCATCGTAGAAGAAACATTCCCAACAAAGAGGAAGAAAGGGAGGGACATGAAGGTATCTGAGTACTGTGGATTAAAAATCAAGGCCCCCAGGAGCTATTTATTAACAAAGACTGTGCTTTCCTCTCAGGCAGGGCCCCTTGCATATCCTCTAAAGCAATGTGGACTTAGAGGATTTTTGAGGAACGCAATTAAATTCAAATGCTTTGATGAGTAATATCTCTTCTCTTCATATTTGTCTAGAACTTTTTTTTCATTGAATAGGGAGAGTGATGAAAGTGTTTTCCATAATAATAACAATGACACAGGCCTGATGATGAACTACAATTAGCTCCCTGATTCATCAGTTAGCAGTGAAACTTTCAATGCATCCTGACATTTAGAGCATTTGGTTGTGATTAACAGTCTTTGAAATGTCACTGAATTTTATTTAATTGGCTAAGAAAAAAATTTTAAAGGTAATCACTGCAAAGATCACATTCATCGACAAAAAAGATAATTGCAGTTGTCACATGACAAGGTAGATGTTAACTACTGTAGCAAACTGGTCTGTGTTCTTTGTGGAGTCTAATGAATGGAGTAGAGATCAATAACTGGAGAGGGCTTAGAAGTTTATTTGAATGCTCTTTCAAAGCCACGAGTATCAATGGCCATGAGCCTTTAAGTCATCTGAGCAAATACCAAAAATGAAATGTTGGTAATTGCAAGACATAATAAATTCCATTTAATTATTGCAACCTCTGAGCCACTCTAAGCTCCAGCCAGTCAAAATCTCAATGAGCGTGTGCATAGGAATAGTGTGTGTGTGTGTGTGTGTGTGTGTGTGTGTGTGTGTGTGTGT
>JADRCC010165867.1:0-24308 GCA_019843855.1 Hylomyscus alleni
GAAGGAAGGAAGGAAGGAAGGAAGGAAGGAAGGAAGGAAGGAAGGAAAAAGCAATGACTTGGGGATGGGAGGGAGAAAGAAGGGAAAGAAAGAGAGGAAAGAGAAGAAGAAAACATGTGAAATGTCTAAAGTAAAACATTTCAAAAGAGTCTGAGGAGGCAGGCAAATGTTCTAGAGTTGATGTCTACAGTGTACTCCAGATGAGTGGCACATGGTGGAGCCATAGGAATGGAGACCAAGAAGGGACTCTAGAAAGGTAAGGCAAGCAGAAATACCCAACACTCCCAGGAAGAAATATCAGGCAGCATGCATCCTAGGCAAGGAAGGCTTCAGACTCCTGTGTCTAGCCTATGATAACAGCCACATGATCCACAGCAGTAAAGTTTCCCAGCCAGGGTGAAGGTGCCCAAAATCTGGCACACTGTGCATAAGATACTTGTCTTGGAGCTGCAAGGAGCTGAAGTCTGTTGGAATGGGTTTTTGTTGTGCCTTGGTCCAATGACTCCTTTCTTATTATCTGCTTCTGCCTTCAGGAATAGAATGTATACCATGAAGCTAACATGTTGCTATATCTTAGAAATATCCAGCTGGGTCTTTATTTTATATACATTTATTGGCAAAGATGTTAATCTTGGGTTCTAAGTGAGACTCTGAAATTTGAATTAATTGATGAGTTAAGACTTTGGAACTGTTGGGAATGAAATACACATATGTTAAATGTGAGGAAATAAGTTTTATTGGCCCCTAGACTTAATACAGTGGTTGAAATACAGTTGTCCCTTTAACTTATGAAATGGTTAACCAGTAAAGTCTATGTACATAGTATTTAGAAAGTAGAAAATGAATACAACCATGTTACTAAGAGGTAGAGCCTTTGGAAAGTGATTAAATTAGAGAGAGTAGAACATCTCTAATGATCCTCATGGTTTAATTAGGAGAGGAAGAGAGACTACACACAGAGAGGTCCACATGCCCTCCCACCATGATGAGTTGCTGCCAACGGGAAACCATGGAAAAGCCTGAACTATGCTTTGTTCGTCAAACTTTCAAAGTGGTAAGCTAAATAACATCTTTTCTTTCCCACGCCATGGTCTTTTATTTTGAAACCAACTGAGATGCTAGGTGTGGTTACAATTTTTTGTCCTTAGAAAAAAAGATAAACCTTTGGATATGTTGCTCAGTGGTGGAGAACTTGAGATGAGAGAAACACTAGATTCTTTTCAAAACTGAAAACAAAGAATAATTTTAAAAAGGCTAGGACACATGTATGTTAAGACCAACCTCAGATAAAGTATTTTTTTGTCAACAGTGCTAGTGAGTATAGGCTAACACAAAAACAAGGCTCTCCAGGAACTGGTTTAGAATTAATGAGTATATACATTCTTTAATAGAGAGACCATGAAGCAACAAACATCCTCAACAGAAGTCACCAAAGCCACTAAGCAAAGGCCAATCAAACCCAGCAGGAGCCAACTACTAAAACCAAAACACACAGGAGAATCAACGGACTCACAGTCAGTCTACACAAGGACTTCAAGAATCAAGGAATTAAGGTGTACAGTCACAATTTCCCTCTCAGAAAAGGAGCTTAACTATGGTGTGACACAGTACCCAAATCAAAAACAACTAGATACTCACATCTGTATTAAAACGACTTGTGTAGCGCTCAGGATATTTCTCGTATTCTACAGGATCATACACACCATCTGTTTTCCTGACAAGATGATGATGGCGACTTAACACCGTCCCGTACACTTTCCTGAGGTCTTACAAAGAAAGAAGAAATTAGTAAAGTAAGTGAGAAATGATAATGATTTATGGTAATAAAATACCAACACAAAGATGTTTTAAAACAGTGAGAGATAAGGTCTTCCCTCGCCCCTTACCTCCAGTTTTTGAAACTTCTTTTAATTCATGGGGCTCCACATACTCACAAGGTAACTCATTAAAGACTTCTTGGGCTCCCTGTAAGTGTGCATAAGGAAGGAATCAAACCTCAGTAGGGACAATGCCAACACGTTTGCATCAACAACTATGCAGTTCCACTTTCCCTGCCGTATCACCAGGATCACAACCCAGAGGTTCAGGTCCCCCAGGCCAGCTTTGGTTTCAGTTGCATTAGAATGGATTGCCATACCAGTGGTTCTTCAGAATAGCAGTGTTTAGAAATGTGGGTGTAATATATGTCTATTTACTTCTTTGATTCACTATAGAGATCATTTTAAGGGGGAGAATGGTCTACCCTAGAAGGAAAAGATCAGATGCGTGCTTTAAAACGTCCCACTAACAGAGACGTTCTGTTTATGAGACATCTTCACTACGATTTATGTTTTCAATTACAAGTTTCTTCAGGGTGATTACAGACGTAGCCTCAACACCTCTCCAGAAGAAAACATTGATTTCAGTCTCAATCTTCCTTAGTAACTACGAAGGTGGGAGAAACGGAAGGTTAAGAGACACTTCAAATTCTAACACAATGGTTCTCAACCCTTTAACACAGTTCCTCATGTTGTGGTGACCCCCAACCATAAAACTATTTTTGTTTCTACTTCATAACTGTAATTCTGCTACTGCTATGAATCAAAATATAAATATCTGTGTTTTCCTGCCCCTGTAAAAGGGTTGTTGGATCTCATAAAGAGGCTGCAACCTTCAAGTTGAGAACTGCTGCTCTAATAGATGAAATCAACTAAAAGCAAAGAAAATACTTGAACCATTATTGTTCTGTGCTACAAGAATAACATATGACAAAAATATCCCAGGGGCTACTGAAATAGCTCAGTGATTAAGAGCACTGGCTGCTCACCCAGAGGACCCAGGTTCAATCCTCAGCACCCACATGGCAAATCCCAACTATCCATTAACTCCAGCTCCAGGAGATCTGACACTCTCATACCAATGGACAGAAAGTTAAATAAAATTCTTTTAAAATACAGCCCAAATTGAACGGTCATGCATTCTATTTGAAATGCCCACGACACTTTCAGCAGTTCAGATTGCTTGCCCGAGAGGATGAGTGGAGTTACCTTGGATACGTTGCCAGTCCCTGTGAATACGAACGTTAAGGGCCCTATTGACTTTGGCATTAAACCCAGAGATATTTCATAGCCAGCATCACGGACAGCCTGCACCGCCTGACTGCTGTTCCTGTAGTTGTGAGCCATGCCAAGATGCTGAAAGCAAGCATACAGAGTTCACATCAGTCCACTAGCTCAAATATGTTTCTATACTGAAAACATGATGTTTCCAATAAATAAATAAATAAATAAATAAATAAATAAAATAATCTCTCACCATAAAAGGTGTATGATGTCCCAAAGCAAGAAGTCTTAAACCCATTCCATGTAAAATATTAATCATTCCTATCACAGAACCAGAACAATAAAAAGACCATTAACTGGGGTTGGATAACAAGGCACAAAATAAACCTTATTTGCCAGAAGACATGATGCATTTTTCCCCTCTTTGTCCATTTTAAACCTGCTTAGTGCTCTAAGGAAGCAGAGAACCATAATTAACTCAGATTCATAAGGGACCTCAGGACAGCCTGCCCATACTCTCTACTTGCTATCCAGTCCCTCACCCAGCTAGGTCCTCATCTGATTTTTCTCATATTAGCCCCAATAGAAGAAAATCCTTCTTCTCATAGAAAGTTAACCTCGCCTGTCTGCAGATTGCAACCTGACCTGGCCCTTCATAGCAAGAGATCCACTTTTTTTTTTTTTTTTTTTGGTTTTAAGGCATTTATTGTAGAAAGGCAGAGAGAGGAGAAAAATAAAGAAGCAGAGGCCAGCCATGGCCACATGGAGAGAGGCGAGGAAGGGGCTGGGGAGAGGGGGGGAGGAAAAGGAAGGCAATCAAGAGATTCTCTCTTGAATGACCTCCATCATAGTTTAAACACACTCCTATCTCCCAAGCCAAAAGCAAGCAAGTAAATACACAAAAACCATCCCCTTTGGCCTAGGGATGCTAACAGATACTCGTTGGCTTACTTCACTAAACTTGATGGACTTTAGATTCTGATTTACCTGTCAGAATTTTTTGGCAATGTAGACTCTCTTGGATTGACACTCAATTCCCCTCAGTATTCCTAACTTGATTGTATCTTTTTTCCGTCCTTCCCTTTCTTCTGGTCTCACTATATAGCACAGGCTATCTTTGAACTCCCTTTGTAGCTCAGGCCATTCTCAATTTCCAGAGCTTCCTGTCTTACTGTCAAGTACCAGGATTGTGAGAAGGTACAGCCATACCTGTGTCCAGAATCAATCTTATTTTCTTTAAGTGTCTCTCTGTGTGTATTCTATTATCGCCTTCAGTATTGTTTTGAGGGCTCCATTATCCTAATAGCTTCATTTCCCCTTAGCTAATCTCATCACATCCTAAATGTAAGTGTTTTCTGGGTACAGATGATCCCCACATTCATACTTCCAGTGTGGATTTTTCTTTTGATTTCAGAATGAAATCATTTTTCTATGCTTTAAGTGGGGTGTCCTCAGACATCTAAAACTCAGCAAGTTTATAGCAAAGATCTCATTCTCTAATTCTCCTTATACACATACAATTCTACTCAGGTTTCTTTTATCTTTTTCTTGAAGTCAACTTTTAAATAAATTGTTTATGTGCAATAAAATGCAACTTGAAGCACATGGTTTAATAATTATTAACAAATCATCACACCCCTGTATCACAGATTTGAGATGGGAATTGTTGCTGCCACCTGTGTAGCTTAGATTCTTTGGTTTATGTAAATGAAGTTGTAATCACAGACTCTATTGTCTGTCTCACTTCATCTAGCATAGTTTTACATTTACATCAATAATTTTGTTTCTTTTTAGTGCTACTGTTTCCCATTTTACAGTTATATCACAATCTATGATTTCCATTTACATTATTTTCAGAGTATTACAAATTTCTGTAAAAAAAAATTCTTTTTTGTGGCACAGACATATAATATGTTACAGCACACACATTCAATTTGTGTACGTGTTTAGCTTAAATGGAGTGATACATGGGGTGATAACAGTACCCTCCCCAAGAACCACAGACTATCTGATAAGTATCCCAGTACTCAAACAAGATAGGCTATTGCCACCACCCTTGGTTTCATCCCAGAACTTGAAGGTAAGACCCTATTCCTGAACACACCATACACCTGAGATACATGACTTGAAGGAATCAACATGGAACTGACCTGGAAGCCTCTCCCATGAGGGCTAGCTCTGATAGATTGGGAAGGTGTAATGTAAGACTCCAAGGGAGAGAAACAATCAAGCATCCAACCTAGCTATAAAGTCTACAAACTGCAACGACTGGTCCAGGAAGGCATTCCCAATGGTGCAATTGTACTCTTTTATATTAAGGATAACTAACAGGTGTCTAATTGTACTTATCTGCTTAATAGGAGGGTATCCATGCATATCATTGTAAAACTAGCCAATGTAAAACAGCCATGGCTGGAAGACTTATAGACGTTAGACTTTTTAGAGCCCTTACTATTGCCGTTTTCTAAAATCAATATAATTTCTGCACTGTAAATATTTATACTTATCCTCACCGATAGGTGTAGCTTTCACCCCTCATCAAAAAAGCTTCTTTTGTCAGTAGATAAGAGATTATAATGGATATCCACAGGTGGTCAAAAGGCAGAGAATAAGTGGCCATGGGTGCCCAATCTTGACTGATACGTCTATAGGATAACCCAGCACCTAAGACTCAAGGAAAATTGTGCAAGAAGGGCAGAAAGATTGTAAGAGGCACAGGAACAGGTTGTCTGCTCCTAAATAGAGTCTTCTAGACATGACAGGAAAGCTGTTAGTCATGAAGTGTCAATACTATGACTACCTAAACAAGTCCTGCATAGTGAGTGGTAAGACCAGTTGACATGCCAGCATACATGAGAGAAATTTCTTAAGACCTATCCATAGAGGAAGAACTTCATGGAGCCAATGAATGCTAACAAAACAAGAACCCATTTTCTGCAGGAATGATCTCCCTCACAGGTTATCCAAAGCTAAGTGGTCAGCCACAAACACGTGCATATACAAGCAGCACTGAATGAACTCAGTAGGCTAGGTGTATGCATGTGACAATAATAATCTAAGAAAAGATCATGAATTTGCATGGGAGTGTGAGGAATGTAGGAAGGTCTTAGAAGGAAAGATGGAAATGATGGAAATACAGTACTCATGAGTGAAATTCACAAAAAGAATAAAATAAAAAATGTGAATTAAAGTAAAATTCTTGAGTTTGTCAAGTTCATTAGCCTTGGTGTTTTCCTTGTCTTTCAGTACTTGTGGAATAGGTTACAATGTCCTTTCATATATTTTTTTTTCCCTCTACGTAGTTCCATCTCTAGATATTTTTTCAATTTTATTGATAGTAGGACTTTACCCATGCCTGCCTCCCCTCCCCTTTACTTGCTTAAATAGGCTTAGTCCTCTGGAGTCCTAGCTCCAGATGCTATCTCAAGGAAAATCCTAAGAGCTGCTTCCAATTCCATGTTCTTCCTCTAGCAAGGAGCACTTACTTGTGTGTTACCTCACCCCTATGATTGTTTTAAATAATAAAAGCCACATCCCATTCACAGGCATTCTTTCTGGAGAGAATGTACATTCACCTGGATGGGTCTCAAAAGGCCTTGGAACAGTAGTCAACAGGGCTGACCCATCACTTGGTCAAAGTGTCCCTCTTTCCCCCAGACTTTCTATCTATGATGCCCCATTACCAAACATAGCTTTGTTCTTCAACAGGAACATCTAGAAAACGACAAGCTCTTCCTAGGTATTAACTTTTTACCTTCTTCCTTTTTTTTCTTTGTGTTTTTGGATTACTCATAGAAATAAGCACTGGAAAGAGAAATTAGGCATGAAGTCTGGAGACAGACACACTTAGAAAGCTTTCTAGAGTCCTGCCAAACCTACCTGCCACACCTGCCCACTGTCCAAAAGCCACTATCCGAGACCCTCTGTGATCCACCATTTTCTCATAATCAATAAGCCGGATTTCCTGAAGAAAGGGAGAGAAGAAACTGTCACAACCAGGTAAATTCAGCTCAGTTGGACAAGCCAGCCACATATAAAAAAGTAAGAATTTTATATTTTTTCCTTTTAGAAAATACATGTTGATTTACAAACCCATTACCAGCAGGTGTATCATTAAATGCTTTTGAAAATGCTTAGTCACAAACCACTGTAATGAGAGGTGATGGAATAAACTCTGTGTTACATTCCTTGATTGAGGCAAGGAAATAACTGAGACAAGGGTTTCCTTTAGGTTCCCCAAGCTGCCCCAATGTATTTGAAACACACTTATGTCTCTACTTATCCTCAATCTTTTGATCCCAAAGAAAACACATCTTTCTTAAGATACATCCCTGTGTGCTAATAAATCCTGGCTCACCCCAAGACCTTCCCTGCCAGTCTTCTTAACTATTTCTCTTTCTTTCTCTCTCTTTCCTTCTTTCCTCTCCTTTCTTTTTTCTTTCTTTCCTTCTTCCTTCCTTCCTTCCTTCCTTTGTCTTTCTGTCTGTCTGTCTTCCTTTTTAAAGACTTATCTGCTTTATGTATATGAGTACACTGTCACTGTCTTCAGATACACCAGAAGAGGGTATCTGATCCTATTATAGATGGTCATGAGTCACCATGTGGTTGCTGGGAATTGAACACAGGACCTCTGGAAGAGCAGTCAGTACTCTTAACCACTGAGCCATGTCTCTAGCCTCCTATTACCTCTTTCTTGCATAGTTGCTCCTCGGTCATTTTAAACCCCTTGTTTACCTTAAAAATTATAACAATACAGCCCAATACTTTCTCTCTTTCCATCTCTTTTTGGCATTTTATCTCCTCTTTCTTTTCCTTCTCTTTCTGTCTTTACATTTCTTTTCTTCTTCTTTGCCAAACACAGATTGTTTCTTTTTCCTCAAAGACCTTCCCTCTCTCAGGAAAGCCCCAGTAATGTATTCTTAAAAGCAATAGTGCAATTACACAATATTTTTTGCAGTCATTATCTCTTTGAAGATAGTAGGAGTTTAGGGCCTTAACTTACAGAATGATTGTTTAGTGTGTGCAAGGTCTCAGGTTGCATCCCTAGTACTGGGGGGAAAGATATACAATTTAAAATCAAGTTTACAAATGTAAAGACATGTAATGTATCTCCAACTCTGAATGACTTGTTAGAGTGCTGCCCAAAAGTCATCCTGCTGGGTCTGTTTTTATTAATTTTCTAATGAAGACCAAAAGTTCATATAACAAAAAGCCTCTGAAGTTCTCCTTAAAGAGTTTATTTGCTTCGGATGAAATGTTTTTGCAGCATGGTTTTCATTAATTGCTTTGTATCTGCTGTTCAGAAACAAATTAACCACTACCCAGGATGAGTGGTTTTGAAATTAATAGGAGCATATCCTGCTGTCCCATATATAGTCTATTTCCATCATTGCTTGTACTGTTGGTAAATGCAAACCTCTGTTATATTCTCAGACTCTATATCAAAATTCTGACATCCTTACTCCAGGCCTTGAGCCTGACCTGTGGTCCATATCTCCACCCACTCTCCACACTCATCCAGTGACCTGGTTGTAGACACCTCCCGGTCTTTGCCAGTGACCAAATGCCAATCACAAAAGCTGTTCTCCTCGGCTACCATGTCCAACATACCATCAGCTTTTCTGACCCCTGCCAAAATGTAGATATCTGACAAGCTGAGATGCTCAACTCCCAACATTCCCATCCATGCCTGTTCTCATATGAACACTTTCTATGACCTTCCATGACAGTCCTTTTCAGTTGTTCTGATGCCATAGGACTGTGCAACCTCTGTTAAGTTACTACACCTCTATGAGATCCATCTGAAAAATATGATGTGAAATTGCATGATCTGAGGCTATTTCCAGCTCTATAATTCTACATGGTGGTATCTCTGTACTTTACCTTATAAATTAGTAACTGTTTATTTTTTTGGGGGGGGGAATACATTTATCCTTCTACTTCAGAATATATAAAAGAAAGAGGCATTGTTTCTCTAAACTCCAAATCTTCCCAGCAGAGGATAGCTCTCCATCAGGCACCCTGCCATGGACCACCTTTCCTACTGATTGACAGGACCTACTGCTTAATGCCACATTACTACTCATGAACACCGATCACAGTTACCTGTTTCAGGATCTCATCCAACAAGCTCATATTCGCTTCCTGGGCTTTTATTGTGTGGGAAAAGAAGGCGTAAGTCTTCTTGGACATCAGTTTCTCCTCTGGAGGTCTTTTTACTCCCAAAATCAGACAGGCTTCTGTGATATCCTCTTGAAGAATGCCACCGGCTCTGACATACTCCTGGGGGGGATGCAATTTGGAGCAAAGGTTACTCCCCCTAGACTTCAGCACTCATGCTCTCTACAAGAAAAAGTACAGCCTTGGGAAGGATGGAGTTCGATAAATGAGAACAAATAACACTACA
Organism: Hylomyscus alleni; assembly: GCA_019843855.1. NCBI lineage: Eukaryota > Metazoa > Chordata > Mammalia > Rodentia > Muridae > Hylomyscus > Hylomyscus alleni. The sequence continues at coordinate 9,448 of JADRCC010165867.1, forward strand.
GCTACTTTTAATGCTTGTGCTTCCTCAAAAAAGACAAATCTACCTGGCTTGGCATTTATAGGAAAAAGATTTGGAAATTCCACTATTTGCTCATATTTAAGTGCAGATTATACTTTGATCACGAATGGAGGAAGTGAGAGCAGATTTTCAAGGCCATCATTGGCTCCCTAATAAGTGCCAGGTTAGTCTGAACTAAAGGAGACCCCCCTCTAAGAACGAAACAAAAAATGTGGAAATGTATTCTATATGAATAATATGCTGAAACATCTCATGTCAAGTGGTGATTTGCTCCCTTTGTATTAAGAGATCACATATCTATTCAACACTGGCTTCTTTCATTGTTTTTCATTCAGTTAACATTTATTATTGTTCTAATACAAAGATTCATGCTAGGGAATAATACAGTGAAAGAGAGGCGAGGTGCCCCCATGAGGGAATTTATATAAGATGTCAGGAACACTCAAAAGAACATGACAGTCAGAAGAATCTGAGGAACATTCTAGGCTAGTGGCTATTGGAGACAATTGCCTGCAGGGGTAATTTAAAGAAACAGATGGTCAAGTTCATCAAAAAGGTTGGGTGGGTTGTGAGAGATGGAGATGCAGGTACAACAGCATCAGCAATAGATCAAAAGGCAAGGGCACACATCAGCAGGAAGAGGTCAGAAGGCAGGGACACACATCAGCAGGAAGAGGTCAGATGGCAGGGGCACACATCAGCAAGAAGAGGTCAGATGGCAGGGGCACACATACATAGACAAGAAAGGCTGGGCAGATAGCACAATATGGAAAATACCATCTCAGCTAATATGAGATCTACCAGATAATGAATAATAACAATATTAGTTGACTGTTACCAATACATTAGTGAGTATTACGATGGGCTCTTTGTATAAACCATCTCACCTAATCCTCATATAATTCCTATGAGGTAGAACTACCCCAGTTTTATAAGAAAAACAAAACAAAACACGTCAGTCCTGCCTGTAGATGGTGCCATGCCTTAAATCCCAGGACTGTTGTATTCACAGGTATTTTAAAAGTTGAAAGTAGTCACCTTGTCGTGAATGGCCCGTCTGTTGGAAGGCTGTATCAAGACCTTGTATCCTAGTTTGGTGATGCCCTTGATGTGCTTGGGAGCCAGAGGCGCCCTGCGTTCCCAAGCATTCACGTCCTCCCTCCGGAGCGCCATCACTGGCTTATGGTGGAGGCCTCTGGAGAGGCAGGCTCTCAGCCTGGCCAGTCTTGGCCTCTGTGCCCTCAGCATCTTCAAATCTGGTAGCTGTAAAGGGAAGGTTGAACAGTAGCACAGAAAAGGGTGGGGAACTCACAGATCAGTTCTGGTGTCCTTAGAAATCTGTTGCAAAACAGAACCAACCCGGTTGATAGACAAGAACAGGACAAATCTCTGACCGAAATTGTGCTTTTAACCAACCAAATTAAAGTGTCTAAAACTGGCCAACGAAATTCTTAAATGTTTTTAGCACAAAAATTTAAACACATTAGTCTATTATATACAAAGACAAAGAGATAACAGATAACAGTTTTCACAAACAGGTCCCTATCTTGATGGTATAAAGCTTGGAATTCCTATAATGGTAATGCAAGAGTCTTGGAATGCTTGTCCTGAAGTTTGTCCATACGCTTCCTAAATAGGAGTCACTCGGGGCACTCTGACCCCTAGCGGCTGCACATGGGCTTGTTTTTTTTTGTTGTTGTTTTTTGTTTTTTCCCTCCACCCAAAGTTGTATCATCAGAAATAAAAGGGAAGACTGTATAATCTTTTTTTTGTTTTGTTTTGTTTTGTTTTTTTGAGACAGGGTTTTTCTCTGAGTAGCCTTGGCTGTCCTGGAACTCACTTCGGTAGACCAGGCTGGCCTCGAACTCAGAAATCCACCTGCCTCTGCCTCCCAAGTGCTGGGATTAAAGGCGTGCGCCACCTCCGCCCCGCTGACTGTATAATCTTAATACCACATGATCAACAAAGCTTGGTAAGCCTGTAATCTTAGTACTCAAGAGACTGAAGCAAAGGGGGTGCCATGAGTTCAAAGCCAAACAGGGCTATACAATCAGACTCTGTCTCAAAAAAAAAAAAAAAAATGAAAAGCAAACAAATAATAATAATTAAAAACCCCTCATGATCATTTTTCCAGATCTTTACTGTACTGAATTTACTAAAAGTACGGCTTCCTCCGTTACTATAAGTTAGTAAAACCAACCAGTCCGTTACATGGAGACCTTCATCAGGCAGTGTGCCATTTAAGAAGCCTCCACCCCAGACTCTGGCTTCTCTCTCCGAGGTCCATCAGACTCCCTCTCCATATGCAGCCCTCAGCCTTTTGTATAGAAGCCCCGAGGGTGTCAACCAGTTCTCTCACTGCTGTTCACATATGCAAAATCCCACTCATTTAGTCAGTCAGAATGAACATATTTACAAAATTAATATTCTATATCCTATACAAATAAGTATTATATAGGTTTCACACACACACACACACACACACACATACACACACACAAATATCTAAGTCTAAAAGCGTTTATTTTATCTTTTTTGAGTGTTTGTATCTATCTTGAAGCCACATATTGCTGATGATAGTTTTCTATATCTTTCAGATGCAATTATTTTTTTCACGTAGGGTTGGCAGCAAATTATGGAGATTACATCTTCTCAAAAAAACAAACAAACAAACCACCCTACATGTGATTTTATGCTTCTAGAAATTTCCTGCTCATTACAGATAGCATACAATAAAACTCTTATGAAACACATTTCTGTTGCTTCAAAATTCAAGTTCTAAGGAACACTTTTCTCACAGATGGAGAAAATGACCAAAGCACTCACAAATACTTGCTATCTATAAATAGAGCACTTCACAACAAAACCAGAGGAGAAAGGAAGAAGGAAGGAGTTCAGGAAGAAATAGCTACACACAACAGAAATCACACAGCAAGAGATCAGTCCAGGCTTTGGCCAGGAATTTCAGAAGAGACTGTTTACAGACGATGAGAACTGAGAGGAAGTACCTGAACAATCTGTGGGTGACCCAACTGGATTGACCAGCCTCTTCCTCTCCCCATGCCTCACCTGTGTCTCTGTAAGACCTTTAACAGCTCCCAAACTAGCAGCTAGAAAGTACCCCACTCCTGGGCCTGTTCTTACTACATAGAAACGGAGCCCTCTCCATCACTCTCAGCTCCCACCTATAATAAGTTTATAATGAACTGTCTAAAAAGAAGTTATCTTCTAATCGGGTATGGTGGCTTATGCCTTTTATCCTACCATTCAAGAGACAAAGGCAAGCAGATCTCCATGAGTTCAAGGCTAACCTGCTACAAAGCAAGTCCAGGACAGCCAGGGCTTGTTACACAGAGAAACCCTGTCTCGAAACAAAAACAACAACAAAACTGATTTCAAGATACAAAAGTCAATAGCCAGGGACAGCTTTAATGGCCAAGAATCTCATTTAGAGCCAAGAAAGGCACAGATGAATATTTTACATACCATACGGGCGAAAAACCAAGTGCTTAACAATTCAGTAAGCGATTGCTAAAACTACATGGTTTTTTTTTTTTTTTGGTTTATTTATATAATCTTGTTTTCCAAAGGAACTAAGTTAAATTCAAGCCCAATTGCATAATAGTTAATATCCAGAACCAAAGCCTGAACATTTTTTTCTTAAATGTCAATTCCAAACACTGTTTCCTTTGAACATGAACACACACACACACACACACACACACACACACACACACACACACTTCATTTCTTGAATTCATAGGTGGCCATATTATGAACGTCCCTTCTTGGCCCTAAATGAAGGCACGTGTGCATGTTCCTATTATGTAATACCCCTTCTCGCAAGCACCAGTCCAAGCTTGATTACTAACCAAAGTCCTCTTCCCAAACTCAGTGACATCCATTCCTTCTCTGGAGTTGGTGAGCTTGGCTAGGAGACAGCAGGAGATGCACGTACCACAGTCTAAGGCAGTGGTTCTTAATCTTCCTAATGTTGCAACCCTTGAATACATTCTTCATGTTGTGGTAACCCCCAGCAATAATAATATTTTTGTTTCTACTTCATAACTGTAATTTTGCTACTGTTAGGAAGCACAATGTAAATATCTGTGTTTTCAGATGTTCTTAGGTGACCCCTGTGAAAAAGTATTTGACACACCCCCTACACACACACACACACACACACACACACACAAACACACACACACACGGTTGTGACTCACAAGTTAAGAATTGCTGGTCTAAGGAAACTAGAAGACCTAGAAGACAAAATCAGAGACTGAATCTTAGGAAGCTACTACATTCAATTTTTGTTAGGAATCCTAAAATCATTAAATTCCTATAATTAACATTTTACAACAAACAAAACAATAGTTACCATTGGTTTAAGTATTGTAAGGTCAGCACTATGCTGCACCCTTTGCAGATACAAGGTCATTTCCATCTGGCAAAAATTTCAAGTAGATAGTGTCATTATTCCCACACAGGGATGAAGAGTAGGACCCCAGAGACTGACTGGGTGGTTCACTTTTGAGTGGAGACACAATCACTAGGACAAAGCTTAAAACCTGTGGTTTTACTCTGCTTTGCTGAAGGCCAGAGATTGTACTCTCTGAGGAAATTTAACACACAGATAATCTCACCAGCTCTGGCTTCAAAGAGAAACCTAGTGTCCACTGTCCACTTTAGTAAATTATCAATTCTCCCCTCCTGACCCCTATTCCTCTGTCAACTGAAAATCTTACCCAAGTTTCTGCCAAGGTAAAATCTAGACCTCTGGGTGTTTGTGAACAAAAAGAGCCAAGATTATAGAAGGTCTTACTGGTCACTTATAACTTGGTGAACTTTGAAACTTGGTCTCAGCACAGAGCTTCCCAGTCACTTAAGGTCATCAAAAAATAGGAAAGTGGCTGAGGGTAGGGCTTGAAGAAAAAAACATGTGCCTAGCATGAAAACAGGTCCCATCCCCAAAACCATGAAAACAGGCAGAAATAAATAGAGCATCGTGAAGATTCCAGAAGGGCACTGACAGGAAGAGGCATTTACCTGCAGTGGCCTAGGGAGATCTTTGAGATTTCCTGGCCCGGGATCTTGTGATCTTTGAGAAAATATTAGGAAGTAAATGCCACGTTTATTTTCAGGCAAGGAGGAATGCTCTCGGCTTATCCATTGACTCTAGTGAGATCAGCTGACTTCACTGAACGCTGATAAGTAAGAGCAGCCAAGTAAAGAGGATTCGAGGACAGGAGGCAAGGGAAGGTCTAGGGAAATTCATGGAAAGGCCAATATTTCAAATACAAAAATGTAAGCTTAAAAGTATTCTCTGTGCCTTTGTGGAGAAAAACATTAGCTCTACAGTATATTCCTACTCACAGAGGATTTGTCAGGAACTTGAAATGCCTCTGACAGTCACCAGAGTACCACAGTGAGTTGCAAAGACATATCCTAACAGCAGAACAGCTCTGCTCCGTAGCAACAAAACTCGCTCTGTAACAGCACCTCCCGCTGCTCTTTTTCAGGTTCTCACACTTGATTGTGCGGCATGGAATTTACTAAATGAGCCATCTCCTCAGGCCCTTCACAGAGCTCTGTGACTCTATCAAACATCAAAAAAAAAAAAAATCCTTTCTGTTCCTCCATCCCTTTGTACAGCATCTCCTCAAGCAAAACGCTTTGTAAACTTGGGACTCACTGGGCCCATGGACACGCACAGAATAATGAATACCTAAGCATGGCTTCCCTTAACTTTCGCCCATTTCCACTGGGACATGAATAAGCTTAGGCATGCACATTCATTGTTGAAAAAATTAAAACCAAATGTTCCATCTCTGGTCTTCATACTCAGGCCTGTCTTAGGGACCATTTGTTTTAAATCTTTAAAACAATCCCATGCCCCATAATTCAGTGACGGAAACTTCTACACATGTAGAAGTTTTTCAATGCCAATTTATTTGCAGCAACCAGATATACTCCTGCATCAAATATTAAGGGTTAACACAGACACCAGATAGAGAAATAAGTTAATATATAAGAAATGCAAATTATTTGTATTTGTCTTTTTAGTTCATTCAAAAATGTAGATGCATTTTAAAATATACTTGGAGTTTTAAGATTTATTCTATTTAGTGTACGTGTGTGTGTGTGTGTGTGTGTGTGTGTGTGTGTGTGTGTGTGTCTGTTTCTGTGTCTTTACAGCCTCTGAAGCCAGAAGAGGATATCCCAACCCTTAAACTGCGGTTTCAGGTATTTATGATCTGCCTGATGTGGGAGCTGGATACCAATCCGGTTCTTTGCAAAACCAGCAAGTGCTTTTCATCTCTGGGCCATCTCCTCAGCCACATATATGTGTATTTTAAAACAAATACACATTGTTATAGTTCCATATACCATATCTTCCTAGTGCATGTAAACTAATATAGTGGCTTCCTAGCTATGCTTCTTAGCCCGTTCTCCAGACCATAGTGTTCCTGGGAATTTCAAAAAAAGAGTTCCCAGTGTTAACAAAGCATCTGACAATGGCTTAGTCCCAGCTAAGCCAAATCGCTCCCAACTCAAGGCTTATTGGAACGAAGCCCGGATTTGCAAAGGCGCTGGCCCCAGATTCTCACTTCCCTTTTCACCAGTACATTTTTCAAATGCCTCCATGTGGAACCTATTATAACCTAGCCAAACGGTTAAAAGGAAATACATTTTTAAAAAGCACCTGGACTGTGCTGGGCAGTCTTCACTGTCATCTTGACTGGATTTGGAATCACCCAGGAGACAAACCTCTGGCCTGTCTTCGAGGCAGCTCCAGAGATGTTTAACAGAGGAAGGAAGACCCTCGTTGAACATGGATGTAGCATCCCACAGGGTGGGATCTGGGACTGAATAAGAGGAAAGGGGGAAGCCAGAGCATCAGCATCCATCCCTTCCTAAGGACCACATGTGACCAGCAACTCGTGCCTTCCCTCCAGGATGGATTGCATCCCCTCTTGCAATGTGATGTAAATCTTATAATGTATATCTTTTTCCCCTCAAATTGCTTCTATTGGGTGAGTGGTTTGTTTGTTTGTTTTTTGTTTGTTTGTTTGTTTGTTTTGACACAGGAACAAAAGTAATCCTATAGAGACTTTTAAGGACCTGGATCCCAAACTCCAGTTCTCTGCAAAAACCAGCAAGTGCTTTTCATCTCTGGGCCATCTCCCTAGCCACATAGATCAGTATTTTAAAGCAAAATACACACTGGTATATTTCCATATACCATGTCTTCCTAGTGCATGTAAACTCACAGGTCTCTTAGTGTTAATTTATCTGGTCTGAGAGTATTCATATTGTCTCAGTCTCTCAGCTGCTGCTGCCATGCAGTGATATAAAAACCTGACTCTCAAATCCTGGTTTGATAGCACATGTCTTTAATTCTAGTACGTGGGATGGAGGCAGCGACACGTGAATCTCTGTGAGTTCAAGGCTAGCCCGTCTTTAGTGAGTTCCAGAACAGCCAGAGCTACATAGTAAGACCCTGACTCAAAAAAATAAAACAATCAATCAACACACACAAAGAATGGACTCTGCTAGCTAATGGATTTAGACTCAGTGAAATGGAAATCAATGTTCTGAAGTGCAGTACAATACAAAATGTTTCTCCGCTACATTCCTGTCTCCTTGCTAAACTTTACAGTCCAGGGTAGGAAACATGATTTATTCCCTTCTGATTCCCAGGTGAATGGCACGTCGGAAAACCCCAACATTTTAAAAAAGAGTAAACCCATTGTGCAATTAGACAACTAATAGAAAGACGGTATCCAGTTTGGCAAACTAGAAGGGATTGTACTATCTTCGTAGTAAAGAAATTGCAAAGGTTTGAGATGACAATATATGTCTTAGTCAGGGTTTCTATTCCTGCACAAAACATCATGACCAAGAAGCAAGTTGGGGAGGGCAGGGTTTGTTCACCTTGCACTTCCGCATTGCTGCTCACCAGCAAGGAAAGTCAGGACTGGAACTCACATAGGGCAGGCGCTTGGAGGCAGGAGCTGATGCAGAGGCCATGGAGGAGCCCTGCTTACTAGACTGTTTTCCCTGGCTTGCTCAGCTTGCCTTCTATAGAGCCCAGGACTACCAGTCCAGGGATGGCACCACCCACAGGCTGGGCCCTCCCCCCTTGATCACTAATTGAGAAAAATGCCTTTCAGCTGGATCTCATGGAGGCCTTTCCTCGAGGGGGACTCCTTTCTCTGTGATAACTCCAGCTTGTGTCAAGTTGACACACAAAACCAGCCAGTACAATATGTTTATCTGGATTCAAGCGGTACATGATACATGCATGCATCCAAAAAAACCCCACATGGTACCCAATAATATATATATATAGTTCTATGATTCTGTGGGCCAGTTAAAATTTTTAAAATTATTTATGTAAAATAAATGATGACAAAGTTTAAATAGACATCATAAAAGCCTAGACAGTAAAGGACGCATGATAGACACATGAATAAGAACAAGATTGCCAACTCATCCTCCCTACCCCTGAATACACACACAGAGAGAGAGAGAGAGAGAGAGAGAGAGAGAGAGAGAGAGAGAGAGAGAGAAGGAGGGGGAGGAAGAGAGGGAGGGAGAGAGAATAAATAAATGTTTAAACATAATATCTTTTAAAAGAAAAGAAAAAGTCCCTTTAGCCATATTATTCCGACTCCATTAAGCTCAGGAGAGAGTGGGTGACGTGAGCTACACGTGCACTGGGAGTTTTAGAACATAAATCAGCTTGTAAGATCCAACCAAAGTATTCTAAACAGGAAAGCGAAGCACTAAGACTCTCACCTGAGTCTTCAGCAGTGGATCATTAACCGTACTAACCAGAAGCCAAAGTTTCCAACCGGAGACAGATGCCAAGGAGTTCCGCCCCACCTACACGGTCCCGTCCCAGCACCTGACCTTACTCTGTCTGTGCATCATCTACGCAATCTGACTAACTTCTCCTGGCCATTGGAGCCTTCATCCATCTAGTGAGCTGAGCCAGTGTCACAAGCTGTAGACAATAAATGGGAAGAATGGAAAAAGGTTTCCCAGCCTGCTGCTCCCGTTGATAGCCACACCCCTAGTAGAAGACACAACCAGTCCTTGCTCTTTGCCACCCTGTGGTAAATTACGCTTCTCAGAGAGAAAGAAACAAAAGAATTGCAAGAGCCTGTCTTGAAAGCCACTCTTTGGACACGGTGAACATGTAAAATTTATTACCATTTTAACTCTTTATTTCAACAAGTTTAAGGCATGTCTTCACTTTTTAGCATCCCTGGAGTAGAAATGCATCTTCAATTGAAGACACCTTACATTCAGTGAATACAGGAATTGTGATAAGATGTATGGATTTTTCTAGAAGATTGTGGAAATACCTCCAGTAAATAATAAACTCCTTTGTCTTCCTAAGTCACTTCACAGAATGACAACCAGATTGCACAGCCAGCAAGTTATAAGCTCTAGGTCTTCTCACCTTCATGGCAGGGAGGAGTGGATAGTAAAATACACACGTTCTCGACCACATGCGCGCGCGCGCGCGCGCGCGCGCGCGCGCACACACACACACACACACACACACACACACACACACGCCAGGCTACCTGTGTTTTGAGTAAAGAACTGGAAGGACTCTCTGTATAAATCACTGGTCATTCAGTTTGGTATACAGACCTTCACCTTGCCCACATTCTCACAATATCCCATAATATCCAAGAAATGACAATCTCTACAGATTTAGGAACGATTTCATTTATTCATTCTGTCTGTCTCTGTTTCTCTGTGTGTGTGTGTCTCTGTCTCTCTCTGTGTCTCTGTCTCTGTTTCTCTTGGTCTCTGTGTTTCTGTCTCTGTCTCTCTCGGTCTCTATGTCTCTGTCTCTGTCTCTGTCTCTCTCTGTCTCTCTCTGTCTCTCTCTCTCTCCACCTCCTCCATTCAACCATGCAGAGTTGGTAACAAAGTGTGTCCACGGAGCACTCTCCTTGAGCACTGGCCTAGCCGGCACAGCCTTCCGGAGTGTAGTGAGTTTTGGACACCAGAAACACAACTTGTCTAACTTTTTCATGCCTATCTTAAATAGACTCCAGACAGACGCAGCCAGGTCTCTATCTCAGACACAGTTACCAGCCCTAAACCTGCAGCTAGGGCTGGGGAAGTTAGGTTCTCAGAATTCCACCCAGCCAAGGGGACTAGGAAGAGGCCAAAGAGAATCTTACTCCCTCCATCAACCACCACAGGCAAAGAAGCTTCCAGTCCTTGAATAAATAAGTTATTCACTCTGCAACTTTAATTTTAACACTGGCCCGTATTGTATTCCTCAGCAGCAGCACCACAACCCCCAGAGCCCACTCGCCAAAGTGCATGTCCCTCCCCCTTTCTATTCAGAAACCGAGGAGCTGAGCCCGCAGCCCTTCCTCCTCCCCCCAGCAAAGCTGGGCAGCGAGGCCTAAAGCTTGTCCCACCTCCCTAGTTCTGTCACAGTGAGCCTCGAGGTCGCCCCGCGGCTTCGGGGCGGGAGGCTCACCTCTCCGCTAACAGCTGGAGTCCCGCGGTTGAGCTGGGAGCTCCAAGTGCATCCTGCAGGCAGAGATCGCGCCTGCATCCGAGTCGCCCTCCCAGTCCCCCTTCTCACCTTGTTTGTAGGTTGTGGTTCAGTCCCCAGCCTCCCAGAGCTCCTGAATCTGGACCGGACAGACTCTGATTTCCCTGCAAAAAATTGACTAGGGGGGCGGGGAGGCAGAAGGAGGAGGAGGTGTTTGCTTAACTTTTAAGTACGTCATAAGTCTTCCTTCCTGCAGCCAATCAGCGGCAGCTTCGAAGGAACAACCTTCTCATCTACCAATCAGCGGTGCTGCCAGGTACTAGGTCATGCCCTGCCCCTGCTCTATCCTAAAGTTCATCTGCCAGAAAGATCTCTGACCCCTAGAGCTTACTTAGCTCATAGCATCGGGTTCTCCCTAGATGGTTATTGATCAGGTTTGTAACTGCCTGGGGCAGTAAGCCTACGTGGGCAGGGAAAAAAGCTAGGAAGAAATGTCTGGACCGTATCTACTAAGGAGATTTGCATATCTCCTGGAAAAAGTTGCAAGCCAGCGCTCGTGCGTCACGTTTGTTTGATGAAGTGCACTTTACAGAGCCTTTTCACAGCCTACGAAGCCCAGCCCAAAGAGTTCTAGAATCCTGATGGCTGAGGACCTGAGAAGCACAATGAAGAGTACACTCCATTCAAGGAACAGAAGTTTAGGGATGACAAACGTATTACAGATTCCAATATTGCTGAATTACAGGTTTCGTAAAGACTAGCCTCAGTGATGGTGGAGCCTGGAGTTCATAGCCAGAAGGGCGTTATCCTTCCTGTTTTCTCCTCCATTTAGACCTGTGACCGCAAGTTTCTGAAAATAAGCCTAAAGTGCTGGATAGTTTGTGTCAACTTGACCCAGGCTAGAGTCATCAGAGAGGAGGGAGGGACCTCAGGCAACAAAAAATGTCTCCATAAGATCGGGCTATAGGCAAGCCCGTGGGGCATTTTCTTAATTAATGATTCTTGGGGGAGAGCCGATTGTGGTTGATGTTACCCTGGCAGTCCTGGGTTCTGTAAGAAAGTAGGCTGAGCAAGCCATTGGAAGTAAGAAGCCAGTAAGCAGCATCCCTCCATGGCCTCTGCTTCAGCCCCTGCCTCCAGGTTCCTGCCCCGATTGAGTTCCTGTCTTCATTACTGTTGATGATAAACTGTTAATATGGAAGTGTGAGTAAACTAAACTCTTTGCGCCTCGTTGTTTTTTGGTCATGGTGTTTCATCACAACGATGGAAACCCCGATTAAGACAAACTGATTAAGACAAACTAGTACCAGAATAGTGCGGTATTGCTGCGAGAGACCAGGCAGGCACTTACATATTCATGTAGACAAAATATACATAAAATAAAATAAATCTTTTTTAAAAAGAAAGAAAAGCCATTGAGTGTTGAGATCTCAGTGGGCTATTTGGTAGGAGCTTGGAAGATAAGAACATTAAGGACAATGCAGACAATGAAGGTCTGGCTTGTGAAGTTTCAGAGAGAATTTTAAAAACTCTACCAGGGTCATTTGTTGTTTTGAATTAAGATTCTCTGGTTGGAGGATGGCCAAGTGGGTCATCAATGGGAGGATAGGCCCTTGGCCCTGTGAAGGTTCTATGCCCCAGTGTAGAGGAATGCCAGGGCCAGGAAGCAGGAAGAGATCTGGTGGTAAGCAGAGGGAGTGGGGAAAGAACAGAGGTTTGTTTTAGTTTTGGGTTATTTTATTTTATCTTATTTTTATTTTTTGGGAAGGAGGGGAACCTGGGAAAAGAGATTTTGTAAATAAAGAAAACATTTAAATTAAAAAAAAAGATTCTGTGGTTCTTGTTAGCTGGGGCTGAAGAACCAACTATAACTAACAAGATACCAGAACTATTAAAGTGAAACCTTTACTTTGCTGGAATGTTCGGTGCTGGTCAGCTGGAGCTGAGAGGTTAGCAGTGATTAAGACCGAACCAGCTTCACTGAGCAAAGTCTTCTGTAAGGTGCTTCCTTGGAGTCAGCATATAGATGTTGTGTTCCAGACATGGCCAAAGTTGTACCTTCTGCTGACAGACAAACTTGGTAGTGTAAGAGTCACCCAGGTGGTGCTGGTTTTGAAGATGTTCATGAAAAGAAGCTGAGGTTTAGCACTGTATGGCTAGTTCTCTCATCAGAGAGCCCAGGTGAGCATATTGGTGAACATGCAGCCCAGGTGCAGCAAAATATCATAGCATTTTGGAGATGTCAGTACCATGAGATGACCACCAAAACTAGAAGCAGCAGTGGAGTGGAGCCTGCCACAGCCTTGAAGACATGCTCTGTGTGCTGCAGAGAGCAGAACTGGAGAAATGGCCCAAGCCCCCTTGCAGGGGCCCAGAGGATCTTGAATGAATCCAAGATTATTGGACCTTGAGTTATTTACGCTGGTAGTAGTTTATTTTTGCTTTGTTCGGATTGTGGCTGTGCCCTGGTTCTTCTTCTTGAAGAGTATATTTTTAACTTAATTTTAATTTTTACAGAATCCTACATCTGAAAGACTTGGAACTTTTCAAAGAGGTTTGTGATGTTTTTTTAAAAAAAAGAGATTATATGTTTTAATGAAACTGAGCTTTAAAGTGTTTGAATTAGTGAAGACTGTGGGACTTTTAAAGTTGTTTTTGTTTTCCATGTGAGGTCTTAGCAATGAATGAGAAAGGGGAGATGGGGGCTAAATGGCAATGTGATGTGTGTGTGTCAAGTTGACAAGGAGTCAACTAAGCTGAATAATTTATGTCAACTAGACACAAGCTAGAATTATCAGAGAGGAAGGACCCTCAATCAGGAAAATATCTCCTTAAGATCAGGCTACAGTCAAGCCTGTGGGGAATGCTTTTACTCAGTGACTCATAGGGGAAGGCCTAGCCCATTGTACATGGGGCCATCCCTGGGTTGATGGTCCTGGATTCTATAAGAAAGCAGGCCACGCAAGCCAAGGCAGCAACTCGGTAAGCAGCTCCCCTCCATGGCCTCTCCATAGCTTCTGCCTCCAAGTATCTGCCCAGCTTGAGTTTCTGCCCTTGTTGCTTTTGACGGTAAACTGTGGGTAAAATAACCCCTTTCCTCTTCTTATTGATTTTTGGCCATGGTGTTTCACCGCAGCAACAGAAACCCTAACTAAAACACCTTACCCAGCCTTCAGCTTTCTACCAGGCTCCGTGGTCAGCCCTGCCGTGATTGTGAAGAAACTAGGATGTTGCATGTCCACAGCCCAGTTGCAGTTTATCTCTTGCTATCTTTACCCGCTTAAAAAAACCTTAGCTTGCTCTGGCTCTGATCTAACATCCTGTGACTAATTGGTAAAATCCTCATCCACCTCACCTGAAGAATGGAGCCAAATAGTATCCAAGATCTATTACATAGACTCCCCTGATTCACTATAAACAACTCACCTAATGTTTCCTCCATTGTGGGTGAAAAGCATGTGGATTTGTGCATTTTGTTATTGCCATTGTTTTGCTTATATAACACTACAAGAAACTGCCGCCATGTTGGAACAAGGCATTTGTGGTAACCCGAATCTGTGTTCCTGGGCATGGTCACTCACATCTGGTTCCAACAGAAACTGTCCCTGAGGTGAGAACTCCATCTTGCTTCCTTTCTCGTATCTTCAGGTACATTTGGCTATTCACTCTCCTGTCCACATTTTAGGCCCGTGGTTCTCAACCTCCCTAATGCTCTTTTAATACAGTTCCTCATGATGTGATGATCCCCAAACTATAAAATTATTTTGTTGTTACTTCATAACAGCAATTTTGCCACCAGTATGAATTGTAATGCAAATACCAGATATGCAGGACACCTGATATGTGAGTCCAAGGGGTCGTGACCCACAGGTTGAGAACCATTGCTTTAGAATGTAGACTACTTTTGAAATTCCAATTCACAGTTCCAATGGAAGAGAAAATTTGAATTTTCCTTGGAAACTGGCTGGTTTGTTATCCGTCTTTATCTTCACACACCCAGACACAGATCCCTAATCATTCTTCCGAAGCTTTTGCCCTCTCTCAGCTTTACTTGCACAGCAGAGCCAGCCTAAAACCAGCATGAACTATATAGCATGGGATCTTGTCTTCCTAAGGATCCCAAGTCTGGTTACCAATCCTTACCTTTTCCTGTCAGATTGTGACTTGTGAAATGGTTGTTTAGTTTTCAGTTGTTTGTTTTAACCTCCTTGTTCTCTTAGGTGATAATAGGATAATAATAAGAGCTGTTTCATGGACTCCTGGTGTGTGTGTGTGTGTGTGTGTGTGTGTGTGTGTGTGTGTGTGT
>JADRCC010165873.1:0-13558 GCA_019843855.1 Hylomyscus alleni
ACAAGCAAGGTGAGGTTGAAAGGGTTTCTTCAGCTTACAGCTTACTTCTTATCACTGTGGGAAGCTGAGACAGAACTAAAGCAGAGACCATGGAGGAACGTTGCTTACTGGCATGCTTTCTTATATAACCCAGGGTCATCTGTCTAGGGGTTGCACTGCCTACAAATATGATGGGCCCTGGTCCTCCTTCATCAACATTAAGGAAAAGAAGTGTCGGGCTGGAGAGATGGCTCAGTGGTTAAGAGCACTGACTGCTCTTCCAGAGGTCATGAGTTCAATTCCCAGCAACCACATGGTGGCTCACAACGCCCCCTTCTGGAGTGTCTGAAGACAGCTACAGTGTACTTACATAATTAAATAAATAAATAAATAAATAAATAAATAAAAGTGTCACATACCTAAAGGCCAGCCAGATAGAGGCAATTAATTCCCCAGCTGATATTTCATCTCCCCATGTGAGTCCTGTCTGTGTCAAGTTGACAAAAATTAACGAGCACAGTCCCTTGTAGTTTAAAGAAAAGTAGCTTAGAGAAAAGTTAGACAGTGTTCCCACCTCTACACCTGAACCTTGTGATTATCCAGATTTCTGTGCAAATGACTAAAAACCATTCCATCTATATGTGTCCAAGCCTTGCAGAGTGTATCCTTTGCACACTGGGTGACTCCTGGGCAACTCAGTGTTCCTGCCAACAGAGAAGCCCCGACAGCAGTCAGTTCACAGGCTTCACTCATTTTAGATTCCTGAATCTAGTGTTCATCTGAATATAGATCCCGAACCACCTACTTTTTCTAGCATCTTCCATGTTTCTTCCTTGTCCAGTCTTCTGCTTTTCCAATTCTTCCACTGTGACCTCAGGAATTCTGATCAATTAACTCTTTTGGCCTCCTAGCTAAATACACCTTTCCCCTATTTTCATGTCAAAACTAGACTTCTTGAAGAAGACTTCCATCCCCTACTTAACTTTCTAAGGATAGACAGATATCTGAAATGGGTCCTGCTTAATGGTAAGTGGGTCCCTTACTTAATTTCCACTCTATGTCCTTCTACAGTTCAAGTCTATTTGGTCAGTAGGAATAGGATCTCACATAATATGTAGCTTGTGGAAAATACAGACTTCATTTACATGGTTCTGCTGGTCAAGAAGACAAGAACACAATACTAGCAGCTTCCATGCCTACTAATGGCTCTTGTCTTGGCTTCCATTGGCAGTCTTCTTAGTGTGGCATCTAAAGGAAGAAAAAGAATAGGAATTCTCTAGAACCTCTTTAAGAAGGGCATTAATCCCAATTTTTGAAGACCCCCCTGACCTAATTAGCTCCCCAACACCCACATCAAAATCTAATACCACATCAGGAACTAGGATTTGGAAGCATGAAGGTGATGAGTGTGAACATCTAGCCTCAAACTGCCTCGGTGCACAGCATGACACACACATATGCTGTGTTTCTTCCTCTCAATGCTCACACCCACTTCTGTTGATTGTGTCCTGCTTTCTAACATCCCATCCCATCTCCTGCTCTCCAGCTCCACTGGCATTTTCCTCATCCAGCTGTGATCAGGCATCTCCTGGATCACACCTAGGTTTCCAGCTGAATTCCTAGTCTCAATCTTCTCCTAATACACTTGGACTTCTAGAAACCACAGTTTAAGGACTTCCTTCTGCTGAGCTATCACTTCTTGTTCTCCATACCTCAGCATACTTGAATTTTCCCTACTATTCCTTTCTCTACTTTATTATACCTTATATTATTGTGCTCCTGGCTTCCATGTGTACTTGAAGTTAAATGCACAAAATGAAAGATCCAAAGCTAGGATTCACACGAGACAGAAGATGTGGGCCCAGGTGACATCAGTATATATATTTTACAATTCCGTATACTTACCTGCAAGTTTCATGACTTCATTTTTCTTTGTAGCTGAGAGATCTTCCTTTTTTTGAGTCTTACCTACCAAATTCCAAAATATCAAGCCTTTTGAGATTTCATTCTTTTCGAGCAGTAACTTGAAGACCATACTAGGAATAATAGATATCAGTTGAACTTGAAATAATATTGAATAGTAATAAAATATTAAGCCACTTTCCCATAGAATACTGGGCTGCAGCATGCAGTGCCACATCTATATTCAATCCTCAACATTGTTATAATCCCACCCCATAAATAACATAGCACTGCAATGCTCAGATCAGACTCAGCATCTACATGATAGTAACCAATCTCATATTTAAATCTTCTAATTCCCAACTTGGTACTCATTTTTGTTTTCCAGGCTATCTAATAACAGAGATTCCATTTCAAGCTTAGCATGTCAACCAGTCAGCTAATAAATGGAAAAGAACCACAAGAGCATTCAGGGGGGCTGCTCCAATCATTCAATTATTAGACAGGAGACTCTTTCTCTTATGCGCTGTCTACTCGGATAAAGATGGTGATCCTTAACTGGCCTACAGCTATGTAGGTGCACACATGGAAAACTCAGGACATTAGATGTCTTCTGCAACAATATTTAGGAAAACAGTAAGGGTAGCCATCCCGCCTCTTGGCAATATCTCCTTTTTTCTTTCTTCCTCTTTGACTTTTTATCTCATTTGTCCATTGGCTTGAGATAGTAGCTGCTTTGTTTTTAAGGTTGCAATCAATAATCCTGAAAATAGAAACAATATCAGCAGCTGCTGACATTTTTTATAGAGATAAAGAAATCCAGTGAACACACTCAAAGTTTTCTTCAAGAACGAGGCATGGTATTTATTTGTTCGTTTTCCTAGGTGACCTGGGTGCATCAAGGAGCTGGCATGGGAGGGCTGACTGTGTTTAATTGAAGAAGAAGTTGTAACCCATCACCTGATCTGTTATAGGTGACATTTGCCTGGTTCACCAGGGAACAGCTCTTTAAAAGGTTTTGAGAAATAGCTGCCAACAACCTTAATTTAACAGCTGGGCTGGGCTATCGGGGAGCATCCAGATGTGAAGACATTGGTGGGAAATGAAATCCAGGCAGAGAAAGAGACTAATGGCTACCACTGTGAGCCTAGCACTCCTGGGCTTTCAAACTCAGTGCATCCATGCTGTCTTGCTTTCAAGGTCAGCCTAGTCACTCATATACACACCAACAGGCATTTCCCCCAACAGAGCCTCACCTCATGCTATTTTGCCTCTTCAAGCTGTGGTCATTTGCTATGTGACAGAAAAATACTAAGGGTATCTGTGTGCATGAACAAAGAGAGCCCATGCAATATTGAAGTTGGACAATGCAACCAACAGAACCTAGGTCACTATTGTCACTCTTTTCCTTTTTTCCCCCCCCTCATTTCTGAAACAACGCGTTGTAATGAATCATGGTGGTATGATGACTGATCTCAGTTGCCGACTTGACTAGATCTGGAATCAACTAAAAGGCAAGCCACCAGGCCCTCTTTATCACAGTATTTGGGAAGACCTACTCAAAATATAGATGGGCAGCTTCTGGTGGGAACCCAGATAAAGAGAGAGAGAAGAAGGAAGCTTTGCTGTTTGCCTGTTTGCCTTCACTCTTGCTTACAAGTTCACTTGTCCTGAGACTGAGAAACGGTGGCTCTCCAGGAATCCCACCCCCAGGTCTATAGCACCAGACTGGGACTGTAGAGGCATCCAGTCTCATGGACTTAGCAGCTGTTGGAGTCTCAGCTTCTCTAATGTGAGACAGCCATTGTTGGACAACCTAGACAATATCACACAAGCCAATTAGTAAATCCCCTTTTCAGATATATTTGCTCTATGAGTTCTATTCCTCTAGAGCAGTGGTTCTCAACCTTCTTACTGCTGTGATCTTTAATATAGTTCCTTGTGTTGTGGCAAACACCAACCATAAAATCATTTTCACTGCTACATCATAACTGTAAGTTTGCTATTGTTATGAATTGATATAGTAGAGGCTGCTATAGGAGATAAGATCATACATAGATGAACAGGACATCTCATTCCTGTTCTCAAGGTGCCTGTGCTTGCTGGTTGTAGCAGAAGGTGTGCATGAAGCTAAGTATTATTTGAGTAGAGATGGTTGGATTGGGAAGAGAAGCACAGATGGACAGTATGGGCATAACTGAAGAAGCAGGGGCAGTTTCCTGGGTGAGTCCTATTCCACCTGAGCCTTGAAGGTGGGAAGGGATTCTACAGAGCTCTGTGGAAAATTGGATGGGGTGGATATAGAAGGGAAACCAAGTCAAAGCCATGTCTACGTTTTCAAACAAAAACACGTTTGTTTGAAAGATCCCATTGGTACAAATGATGCTGTGTTTTGACAAGTACTCTAGGCTAAGCCTTACTGTCTACCTTCTCATGAGGCTCTAATGTGCTTTCATCTGCTCCTGAAGTTGATATAGGAGAGTTTTTGACATGGACATGGATGGGTGTTGGTAATGTCACTCTTGGAGCCACAGAAGATCAGGCATGGGGAGACCTTTGACCACAGATGCTTGGCACCCAGGCAACCCTTAAAAACCCTGTTTCTTCTTTTGGAGAAAATTTAACAAAAGCCTAAGCCTAGGATTAATTTATTGCCAAACTAGTTTAAAAGCAAAAGAAGACTTTAGAATTTGCTCTTTTTCTTTTCTAATTTATTGTGATGTTGATGATCTTCTACAAGAAGAAATCACTCTTTCAGACAGCTGGGGTGAGAACCTTGTCCTGTGTTTCATTTTATGGATTCAAAGCTTGGGATTAAGGGTCTCTTATTTTGTTTGGCTCAAACAATAATGGTTCTTTAATCAGATACACAGTGAATACTCCAGTTTATTATTTTCATTTTAAAATTAAACCATAAAATGTACTTGGATCCAGATTTTCTTGGGTTGTGGACAGGGTTAACATTTCATTTATCTCTTACGTAGTGATTTGTCTGTCTGTCTGTCTATCTATCTATCTATCTTGAGATATTGTATCAATATCCCAATATACCAAAATTTTGGGTTGACCTAAAACTCACTATTTGAAACATACTGTCCACAAATTCTTGGTGATCCATTTGTCTCTGTCATCCCAGTGCTGAGATTGAAGGCATGTACCATTATACCTGGCCAGTGATACTTTTTATTAAGTATTAGGTACTGAATTTGGGTAAGGTGTGAGAGAATCATCCCAAAGTGGGACCACCTGTGTGCAAGCATAATGTGTGTAATCATTCTAAAAAGTACCTGAGCGAGGAAGGTAGATTTTGCAACAGTGCCTTCCTCATCTCTAGAATCTGGAAGCACTATTCCTGGAGATGGTTCCTCTTGGGTGCAGGGCTTCTGTTGTCATGTCAGGAGAAAAAGCAGGCTTCTCCTCACTTTCACTGAGCAGCTTGAACCTCCTGTCCAGTCTGTGGCATCTTCTAGCATCTTTTTTTGTGGTGTGATGGGGAATGGCGGCTATGCCTGCTGCTGAGATTTCTGTCCTCTCCATCCCCCCTTAAAGAGAATTCCTGTCAATCAATCAGCAAGCTTCTCTGTGCTTTCCCATGGATTCTGGG
Source organism: Hylomyscus alleni (assembly GCA_019843855.1). Taxonomy (NCBI): domain Eukaryota; kingdom Metazoa; phylum Chordata; class Mammalia; order Rodentia; family Muridae; genus Hylomyscus; species Hylomyscus alleni. The sequence continues at coordinate 5,486 of JADRCC010165873.1, forward strand.
TGTGGCAGCAGGTCTGTGTAAGAGGTATCTTCTTCAGTAGGACCAGGCCTCCCCCTCAGTCAAGGGATTTGGGTTTGAAAACTGTCTCAGTCCCAGGAATAGATGATGCTCTGTGGTGGCAATTCAAATTCGAAGCTACGATTTACACAGAAATCAAGTCAGTGGTCTCTAGTTGCTAGGCATCCGCTTCCTTCTGGGGTACCGAGCATAGCTCTCACATACTGATCTCTGTGGTCAGTCATGGTTACCATTCAGCTCTAACACCCTTTGCAGAACTATACTTATGTGGCTCTGCTGGTTAAGTGTCCCAGCTCCCTGCCACCTAGACACTCACCATCCCCTTGGATTTGTGATTTTAGTTTCACATATCCCACCATCGCTCCTGAGCTACAAAGAACATCACCGCAGAACTCTTCAAAGACACCTGTGCTTTTCAGGAATGAGGTCCTTGAAATTTTAGAGAATAGAGTATATTCTGGAACTTCCCATTGGCAGTGAGAGGGTAGGAAGTGAACTTCTTAAAAACATGGTAAATATTCTCTAGCATGTCAGTCTACCTAAGATTTTTTAGAACCTTTTGAAATCAATGATATCAAGTTATGTTTTAGGACCCAGGTAAAGAGCAATGTAGAAAAATAATAAATGATAATGATGAACAGTAAGATTAAAAGATTCATTTGCAAACAGTGAGGACAGAAAGAAAAGCGATATACAAGTGTTAGGGCACCATTACACACTATGGCATGTTCTTTGGTATATACTAGTTGGCAAAACAAACCAAGGTGAAGATTTGTATATAGCATGACACAAATTATTGAAAAGTTAATTTATAAAAATATATGTACTATGTACTTCATTAAATGTTTAAAAGTAATGAAAGCAAGGCTTGTTGAATACTGAGAAAGATATGATGCACTGAAGCAAACAGGTATAGAAAATACACCTCTGAAAGGCATAGAAAATACACCTCTGAAAGGCATAGAAAATACACCTCTGAAGATTGTTCTTGCTTTAGGATTTGACTTTTAAACTAGGAAAACAGCTCGCTTATTAGAACACACATTTTGCAGAAATTTCCTTTTTAAAAACCATAAAGCTATTTGATAACCACAACAATATGGACGCTCTTGTGCTTTTGTTATTTGGCTGTCTCGTAGAAAACTTGTGCTGTGGGTTTAACACAATTGCTAAATGTCTTGGTATCATTGACAAGTGTGGTTTTGGACACAGGGGACAGTGTTACAGAGGTAAGGTAAATGAAATTAAGCACCATATTCTCCAAATTGAATTAGAGTTGTCAGCAGGAATTTGTGCTGTGCTTCACCTTTTAAAATGTGTATGAGTTTATAAGTGACTCCCAGTAATGGTGAATTGATTTTCTATGGACTAAAATTCATTCATTCATTCATCTCTTTTTGTTTTCTTCCTCTATCTCTTTCTTCCCTTGCCTTTTCTTTCTGTCCTGCGAATGAGCACTCATAAATGCAGCCTTTGGTTAGAGCTCACTATGTATGAACTCATAGAAATCCTCCTTCATCGGTCTCCCAAGTGCTGGTATTAAAGATGGAGCCATCAAAATACAGAACCATTCTTCTCAGTAACAACTAGAAAAGTTGAGAAAACACCAATGCAACCAACTATTTTAACTTTCATGTTTTTGGACTTAGAAAAAACATTTAGTATACAAAAGAAACTTTACAGTGTTATTAGTTACAGTGTCATTGATGTTGTTTGTTGATGTTCAATGAGTTGGGTTGTAAGAAAACAGTACAGAAAAAAAAGTTAGTAAGCAGAGGTGGATTATGTGTCATGTCCTAGAGCAGTGTGACCCTTTAGTAGTAGGGTTCTTCATGTTGTGGTGACCCCCAACCATAAAATTATTCATTGATTCTTACTATAATTTTCTACTGTTATGAATCATAATATAAACATCTGGTATGCAAGATATCTAATCTGTGACCCTAAAGGGGTTATGGCATTATACTTATTATCTTATTGCTATGAATAATACTTGGCAAGAAGCAACTAAAGACAGGATGAGTTCATTTTGACTGACAGACACAAGGTGTATCATGATCGGGACAGCAGGACAGGAGCTCGAGCTGCTGGGTGCTTTCCATCCACAGTCAGGAAGCAGCAGGTGGGTGGGGAACGGGAAGGATGTCTGTACTGGCTGATTTTGTGTGTCAATTTGACACAGGCTGAAGTTATCACAGAGAAGGGAGCTTCAGTTGGGGAAGTGCCTCCATGAGATCCGCTGTGGGGCATTTTCTCAATTAGTGATCAAGGGGGTAGGGTCCCTTGTGGGTGGTGCCATCCCTGGGCTGGAAGCCTTGGGTTCTATAAGAGAGCAGGCTGAGCAAACCAGGGGAAGCAAGCCAGTAAGGAACATCCCTCCATGGCCTCTGCATCAGCTCCTGCTTCCTGACCTGCTTGAGTTCCAGTCCTGACTTCCTCTGATGATCAACAGCAGTGTGGAAGTGTAAGCTCAATAAACCCTTTCCTCCCCAACTTGCTTCTTGGTCATGATGTTTTTGCAGGAATAGAAACCCTGACTAAGACAATGTCATAATCCTTCTTCACAATGATTTGCTTCCTTCAGCAAGGCTCCACCTCTGGAAGGTTGCATAAACTTCCAGAACTACACCACCAGCCAGGACCATATATTCAAATATACAAGTCCGTGCAGGGTATTTCATATTCAAGCTGCAAAACATGTCACTAAAATAGCAGAGTTTATAAGATAATATGTTCAAACATTCTTGTATTTTCATGGAAGTGGTGATTTAGGTTAATTTCCATAAAGGATATCCTAAGGACTGATTATACAAGCATATCTGTCAGGCTAATATCTTTGAGGTGAATTATTTTATTGACTTTTAAAAAGGATTTGAGTTCTTTTAACGTGTTGGTTCCTAGGATACTTATCATTTTGTGATAACTAGAAAGAATTTAAAAATGACTAGCACGTTATTGTTCATATTTGAACATGGAATCTTCTATAAAAAATTCACATTTAGCCCAATTAAATAGGTTTACTCATAAAAATGATTTCTTTTATAAACATAGATTTGGAGTTTCCACTTTGACCATTAACTGCATCATTCTCCTTTAATTTTTACTTTCTGATTCTTATAGTTTCATCACAATTGATTATACATCTTTTCTCTTGCATTATTGTGTTTGTTAGGACTTTAATAAGTGCAAGGTGTTTGAACACGTGAGATTTTGTTTTTGTTTTTATTTCATTTTGTTTTGAGACAAGATCTCACTATATATTCCTGGATGTTCTGGAACTATCTCTATAGAACAGGCATTGAATGCAGAGATCCACCTGCCTCTGCCTCTAGAGTGCTGTGACTAAAGGCCTGTGCCACCATGCCCAGCTCTGATTTCTAGTTTTAAGGGAATTCTTATATGTGATGGTTGTAGTTTTTTGTTAATTAACCCTCAATAGATAATGAAGTCTCTTCTATTTCTTAGCTTCTAAAAATAACCTTACCTACTTATATGCTAATATAAGTTATTTAACTTCTTTAAATTATTTAAATACTGAAAAAATACATGACTTTATCATGTAGTTTACAAAATTATTTTAAACTTCTAGTCTAGGTATGTTCTTTAATTTTTTTGTTAATACAGAACTATATTATGCTCAAGGAAAGTATGTGTCTTGCTAATAGAATAAGCACAGTTAGCCAGGATGTGTTTGTTACAATTTGCTGAATTCCACTCAGTAATATTTTATCATTCTTTTACCCACAGTTGTGAGTGAGCCAACCTAACTGCACTCTGCCGCCTTGCTACCACCACTATCTCTTGTATAAGATAGGGTGTGGAATACTCTGGTTTCTAATTGATGGTAGGAATTGCATATGACTGAGGGAATCTTTAAAATTTTTTTACTTATAGTATCAACCAAGCCTGGAGTTGTTTTTTGCTGTTGTTTGTTTGTTTGTTTGTTTGTTTTTCCTGAAGGGATTATATCAATTTTCTTTGCATTTATGTATAATTTTACTAACTATATTTCCCTGGATTTTTCTCTGTATTATATGAGTTGTTGATATAAAGCTGCTTAGTCACTCATTTTTTTTCTGAAGAATGAATTTGAAATTTTAATATTGTGTGTGTGTGTGTGTGTGTGTGTGTGTGTGTGTATGTGTATGTGTGTGTGTATGTGGTATGTATGGTGTATATGATGTGTGAGTGTGTGTGTTTATGAAGCATCCTTATTGGATCACATGGTCCAGACAGATCTGTGTAGTCCTTCTCACTGAGTCTGTAGTGTCTCCAAGTGTATGAGCTTTCTATGGAATTTTCAGGTTCATCTCCTATCTGCCCAGGTCGAAGTCCTGCATTCCACACTTGATGATTATCTTCTGCACTTGAGGTCTGGTTAAAGGCATTTCCCACCACATAATCCTACATCTAGTCACTTAACTTCTCCTTTGAGCTCACTTTGGGGATTTTCCTCCTTTGTGGGAAGTTCAGTAATGCACCTGTCTGCATATTGCAGTCTATACACCATAAGCACTAAAGAGCTTAGTGGGGGAAGTCTTCTCGGAAGCCCAGTTTAATACATTCTAAAGCCGAATTCTGATAGCTGTTTTTACATCAGCCTTGGGGAAGCTACTTGGCTTTTGTTTGTTTTTCTAATCTTTAAAATAGGTATCCCAGAACTGGAGGGATGACTCACTAAAGAGGACTGGCTGCTCTTGCAGAGGACCCAGGTTTGAGTCCCCACACCCACAAGACAGCTCAAAACTGTAACACTAGTTCTAGAGGATCAAATTCCTTCTTCTGGCTTCGAGAAGGACTGCAATACAGTACCCATGTATACACACAAACATACATTCTCCACACATATACAACATACACCACACACATACACACACTCACACACTTACACACACATCCAGACACTATTCACATATACACACATGTAGATACACACCACACACACATACTCACACACACATGCACCACACACACATACCACACGCAGACACAGCATACACACATATACACACACACTAGTACAGTTAACATAAATAAATGATAGACTGGACATCCACACACTTACTGTCCTGACTATTAATACATAGGATTAAATAGGTGCTATGTGGTGAATGGGCAGAGGGCGGAGGTTATCCCATTATTATATATATATAAAAAAAACCAAAACTATCTTTTTTTCCTTGTGCCAATGATTGCACACAGTCTTGCCCATGCTAACATATTTCTAGCTTTTCTGCATTAGTTTTATATTTTCTCAGACTTAGACATGAAGTCTGGATTCACTTCTCTGGCAACATTCTGAAAAAAGGTCAGGGCTCCTTTTCCTCAAACCTGAAAGACGACATGCGGGATTGACCAGACGTGTTCTCAGACACAACATTCTCTCACACAAGACAGGGTTTTTCGAGACAGGGTTTCTCTATATAGCCCTGGCTGTCCTGGAACTCACTCTGTAGACCAGGCTGGCTTCGAACTCAGAAATCCGCCTGCCTCTGCCTCCCAAGTGCTGGGATTCAAGGCGTGCGCCACCACCGCCCGGCTGCGCCACCACCGCCCTGCGAAAAGAACATTTTAAAACCCCTTTGGGCAGAAGGACCTTCTTGTACCCATATTGACGATGCATTGTGTCCTACATGGCAGGGCCATGACAAGTCTTACCACGTGACCTGCCTGTGAGAGTCACAGGAAACACTGCTAACGTCTACTTTATGGATGAAGAAGTTGAGGTGCTGAAAAGCTGGGCATCAGAACTGAGCAGCAGCACATTTTCTGGAGTGCACACAATGACCGAGGCGGCGTCTCCTGTTTACCGTGGATTGCTACTCCATTTTGGTCCTTTCAGGGTCCAGGACTCAGGCTATTCTGCAACCATGATAAATTTGGGGAAATGGGATGGCTGAGGAGGAGAAAGATCTGGAAAGTAGATCAGGTAAATGTAAATATCTATGTGCAGAGAGGATGATGAATAAAGTTGTTCTGATACATGAATTGGCTGTCAGTCTATTTTTCTGATTTAATTTAGGCTGGGGGAGCTAACCTTAGATGGTCTAAGTAATGAGGCGTCCGCGACCACAGTGCATAAGTATATGTCATAAATGAATCAGATGGGGTAACTGTTCTTGAGTGGTATTTATAAGGTCATCATTGCCCTTGCAAATCCAAGCTAAATGGCTTTGCTCACTCTCATGAATAGTCTCTAACAGGCAAGTATCTGTCCTGCTCTCTGCAAGGTTTCTTCTGAGCTGCTCAAGTGCAGCTTAGGGCTGCATCATTTGCTTTCTCTGCATTGAATGGAGTCTCTTGAGAAACTTAATAGTTTTCAACTTTGTTTCCCACTTTACCCTTTTCTTTTCTTGCTTGTTGAGACAAAGGTGAACTCTTGATGCCCCTGTATCTCGCACCTGCAAGCCGCGGCTGTAGGTATGTATCACCAGGCCCAAATGTCTTAAGGTTCCTGACTTAAGCATTCAACTTGACTCATAAACAGAGGTCAAAATTTCACTTAAGACTAAAATCTGCCTCTTTCCCCTGAGTGGGCTATCTGTCTGCTATTTTGATGGTCAAGGAAAGCTATTATTTATTTTGATTTCCTTTCTCTCTGTTTCTAGTTTTGATGTCACACTCCCATAATATCATAGATGTATTAACTTTTCTCTAGAGGAACAAAGCTATTAAAGTCTCAGGAAACTGGCTACCCAAACAGAAGTAGAGCTTAGAAACTTGACTCTCATAAGGTTCGCAGAAACCCCAGTCTACCTTGTCTGTCAGGCCAGAATTTTTTTCTTCTTTCCAGCTTAGTATTTAAATAATATAGTTTTCCTTTGCAGGTGAGCACCTGCTTTCCTCCAAAGAGCTCTTTGGGCCTGCGACATAATCCAGAGGTAGACTGCTTGCTCAGCAAGCATAAGGCCCAAGATTCAGGCCATGGGGTGTGGCTGGGGGTAGGAAAGAAAGCAACAGCAAAGCCCCCGTTCTCTTCTTTTGGGGTCTGATAACCAAAGCGACCTTCAGCTTGGTAATGACCAAGGACACCGTCACCCCCTTTTTCTATAGAAAAATGTTTTGAAATATTCCCATTAACTCAACTCTGTCATTCACTCTGCCTCAGATTTTTTTGTTTGTCAAACACATGTTCAAATTATTGGATTTTTGTCAGACTTACCAATACAGAACTGATATCACTCCATCACTCAAAAGCAAACAAACGTACGTTGTACTTAGCCTTCTTGTTGGAGTAGTCTTGCCTCCTAATTTGCAACCACTAGGGCTGGAAAGATGACTCCGTAGTTAAGAACACTTGTTGGTCTTGCAGAGGACCTCAGCTCAGTTTCCAGCAGCCATGTCAGGTAGCTCACAACTGCCTGCATCTCCAGCACTTAGGGCATTTGATAATCTTTCCTGGGGAGGAGGGATGATTGGCCACATCTTCTGGACTCTTCAGGCACTGTGCTCACATGCACATAACCATACACAGGCATGTACATGCACAGTTACAAATAAAATAAATCTTAAAAACCGAATTACTGATTATTACTTTCTTGTTTAGAGAGACTCCAACCAAACAGGCACGGGGTAGGAGTGAGACTCCAAGTTGAAGAGAAAACTGAAAGGGAAAATCTGACATTTTCTGAGGAAAGACCCTAGGGGATATCAGAAGTTTTTAGGCATCTAAAACAATTTCTATTAAGTTATATCTTCGATTAGCCCATGAGCTTACAAAAAGCATCCTAGAAGACTCATTTATGGGACCCCAGGATAGTTGATGGATATCGTCACTCTTGATGAGGTCCTCTATGGCCAAGACCATGCTGAGATGAGAAAGAACAAGATAAAAAGATGAACGCTATTAGCAGGGAAGTCTGCTCCAAGTTATGGGAGGGCAGCCATGAGTATTAGTGATTCTAATATGCAGTACTTAAAGACATGGCATAAAATTGGACATGCACACCAGGAACATATGGGGGATTTAAGATAAAAATTCCTGGGTCCCAATGTCTGCAGTGTGTGTGTGTGTGTATGTACGTGTGTGTGTGTGTGTGTGTGTGTGTGTGTGTG
>JADRCC010165875.1:0-12950 GCA_019843855.1 Hylomyscus alleni
GTTTTTTTTTTTTTTTTTTTTTTTTTTTTTTGCTATTCTTCAAAATCCTTCCGGTGGGTTTTTTGTCCCCTGTCCTTATCTGAATTCTGGCCATTCCCACAGCTTTTTCAGCCTTTCAGGTACAAGCGCCTTGTGTTTGCAGTCAACCTTCCAGTTCCATGAAATAAGACTGCCTTCTAAGTTTTATGCAGCATAGAACTCCTCTGCACTCCCTCATTCTGCCACTGTTTCAGGCTGCTAGCTCCCAGTGATGGAGGCCAGTGGTGTGCTCTCTTGGAAGCCTATCTTAGCTCATTTTTCTAACAACTGTGTTTTCTCTTTCTCTATGGGAAGAAAGGGAAGTAACGAAGGAAAAAATTTTAAGAGAGTTTTAAATCATTTAAAATTGTGTGTGTGTCTGTGAGTTTGTGCACATGAGTGCAAGTGCCCAAGAAAGTCAAAGGCATAGAATCCTCTAGAACTGAAGTTATAGACAACTGTGAGACTCCCACCCCCACATTGTGAATACTGAAAGCCCAACTACTATAAAAAGGTAATATTCACTCTTAACCAATGAGCCATCTCTCCAGCTTCCAAAGCTGTAATTTTACCAAGCTGTTAGAGTGACATCTAGCATTAACTCTCCTAAAGCACAAAAGATGGTTTTTGTTTGTTTTTTAATAGGATAATTTAGGGCCACAACTAAGGGGGCATATTAAAATTAAGGTAAATTCATTCTTTATAGTATTCTGTGTGATTTCTATGAATTTTGACCATCCATCCCATTTCGTCAAGTGAGTGATGGCATGATCAGTCTACCCCAGAAAGTTCCCTTTGTGCCTTTGACCAGACCATCCCTCTTCTCCCAGCCTCTGGAGCCCTGTTTGTTGACTCCTTGGGTTCTATCTTTCCATCTCATATTCATGGCATACTATGTCACTGTGGTGGTTTGAATATGTTTGGCCCATGAGAAGCGGCACTATTAGGAGGTGTGGCCTTGTTGGAGGAAATGTGTCCCTGTGTAGGTGGGCTTTCAGGGCTCCTAGTGCTCAAGCTCTGCCCAGTGTGGAAAAAGACCCTCTTCCTGGCTGCCTTTGGATCAAGAGGTAGACCTCTCAGCTCCTCCTCTAGCACCATGTCTGCCTCTACGATGCCATGCTTCCTTCCCCATGATAGCGGACTGAACCTCTGAAACTAAGCCACTCCTAATTAAATGTTTTCCTTTATAAGAGTTGCCTTGGAGGGGCTGGAGAGATGGTTCAATGGTCAAGAGTACTGTTTGATCTTCCAGAGGACCTGAGTTCAATTCCCAGCACCTACACAGCAGCTTACAACTGTCTGAAATTCCAGTTCCAGGGGATCCAACATCCTCAACCGGAAATGAAGGCAAAACACTAATACTCATAAAATAAAAATAAATAAATCATTAAAAGAAAAAGAGTTGCCTTGGTCATGGTGTCTCTTCATAGCAATGAAACCTTAACTAAGACAGAAGTTGGTACCTGCTGTGATAGGCCTGATCATTCTTCTGTTTAAAAGAATGTGGTTTGGGGGACTTTGGATTTGGAAAGCAGTGAATGCTTTAAGTAGGGCTTAGTGGACCACTCTAGTAGAAATATGGAAGACATTGGTGCTGAGGGTGAGTTAAACTCTGGGGGCCTGGATGAAGAGGTTTCAGAGGAGGAGAACTTTAGTATGTTGCCTAATGATCATTTTTGTGACATATTGGTGAAGAATGTGGCTGCTTTTTGCCCTGTCTGAAGAGTCTGCCTGAGGTTAAAGTGAAGAGATTCAGATTAATTCCATTGACAAAGGAAGTCCAGGCTTTATCTTGTGGTTCATTCTTATGAGAAGCATTTTAATCAAGCTTAGCAAAAGTAGAAAGGAAAACTCTAAAATGAATGTTTCAAGGAGAAAGGGAGCAGTGGGAAGTGGAATGAAGAGAAATCCTGTATTCAAGGATATTAAATAGAACTAAGGGAGGGGTGACTTTGAGGCAAGGTTATTAATAAGCTTAGGTAAGCTTATTGTTTATGCCTTTGCAGTTGAATGAGGGATAGCTATATCATATTAGATGTTATTATAATCTGGTTATTGTTTTCATTTGGACATAAGGAGATATGATTCTGTGTCAGGTTGACAAGGGATGGATTGTGATGGAAATTCTCTGTTGTCAACTTGACTCTATCTGGAATGAATTACAATCTAGAACTTATAAAAGTCTTGTGGAAAAGAAACCAAAGAAGGGCCCAGGTATAGTGGTATATACCTTTAATCCCAGGAGAAAGAGGCAAGTAGATCTTTGAGTTCAAGGTTAGCCTGGTACAGAGCAAGTTCCTTTCTTAAAGAAAGGCTTAGGTTCAGGTATGGTGGTACATGCATTTAATCCCAGCATTCAGGAGACACAGGCATGCAGATCTCTTGAGTTCAAGGTCAGTTTAGAGAGCAAGTTCCAGGACAGCCAAAATTAGGCAGTGAAGCAGTTGGAAAACAGCTGAAGATGATGTAATAGAATAAGGAAGCCTGTTCCAGCCCAACATGCAGAACTCAGCAGCTTTGGCCATGTGGCTCCGGCTTTAGAATCAAGAATAGAAGAAGTTACTGGGACTATTGATGCTGGTTACCTAAAGCTAAGAAATTAGCAGTGATTAAAAAGAGACCAGCATCACCAAAATAAAATCTTCTGAGAACTGTTTTCTGAGAGCACAAAGAAACTGTCGTCCAGAGATAGATGCTATCCCTGCAGCCAAACTTGATAATATGTAAGAATCACCTAGGAGGTACTATTTTGAAGGTATAAAGGAATCATGGAGAGTAGCTGAGGCTTGGTACTATGAGAGACCAAGGAGAGATACCACCAGAAAAGGCCATTGGTGAAAGTGCAGCCTCAGTTGCAGTTGATGGGCCAGGACTGAAGGGATCATGCAAAGAAGTGGAGGATTGGCAGAGAGTCTATGAGAGGCTATTGATGAAGCCTAGTTGCAGTAGAACACCCCAGCATATCGGAGAAACCACTACCATGAGATGATCACCAAAGCAGTAGAGTGGAATTAGAGCCTAGAGTGCTACAGAGGGTAGAGCTGGGCAAGTGGTAAAAGGCTTTTGGAGGAACCCAGAAGATCATGTGTGGATCCCAGACATTGGAACAAGAAGCTATGAAGTTGAAGTTGCCTTGGAGACCCCAAGATGTTAGAGATCCCACAGCCATGGAATACCTGTCAAGAAAAGCTACTAACAGTGAGTGGAACCAGATTAAGAGAAAGAACTGTGTTGCAGTCAGTCAACAAAGCTGAAAGAAGTTGGAGATCTGAAGAGAGATTTGACATCAGACATGGAGATGTCAAGTCTAGAGTTTGCCAAGCTGGCTTTTCTGCCTTGCTGTGGTCCAATATTTCCTCACTATGATGTTTTGGAATGGTAAGTAGATCCTGTGTTGTTGGAAGTATATGGTCTACTTTTTTATTTTGACTTCTATAGGGGTTTACAATTTTAAAATTGCATGCATCTCAGAAGAAACTTTGAACTTTGACCTTTAAAGCATAGTTGAGACTATGATAGACTATGGGGACTTTCGAAGTTCAACAAAATATATTTTGCATTATGCTATGGCTAGGTATGGCCCCCATAGACGCATGTGTTTGAAGAAGCCTATGGAAGCCAAAGAATGGAATGTAGTGTTTTGGATATGCTTGGTGCATGTGAAGCGGCAATATTAAGAGGCATGTCTTTGTTAAAATAGGTGTGGCTATGCTGGAGGAAGTGTGTCACTTAGTAAGTGGATCTTGGGGGGATCTGCCCAGAGTGAAAGTGAGCCTCCTCCTGGCTGCCTTTGGATCAAGATGGAGAACTCTTGGCTCCTCCAGCACCATGTCTGCCTGCATGCTGCTATGTTTCCTACTATGATAATAATGGACTGAACCTCTAAAACTGTAAGCCAGCTCCCAATTAAATGTTGTCTTTATATGAGTTGCCTTGGTCATGGTGTCTGTTCACAGCAATGGAAGCCTAAGACAGTAGCCTTCAAGTGTGCTTCTCTTGCTCCACCTAAAGCATTTGAGACCCATCCATGCTGTCTATGTAAGAGTCCATTTTTCCACCTCTGCATTTCCAGTTTGGGGCAATTAAGTTGTCATAAACAATAGCATGCAGATGTTTGTATAGACACAGATTTCATTTGATTTGGGTAAATAGCCATGTAGGTGTAGGATTCCCAGATTGTATGGTAAGAGCATACTTTAAAAGAAACTATTTAACTAATTAAATAAAATCTTTAGGGAATAGGTTTGGATTCCTGCTTAGCCTATAGATGTGCAAATACAGTTTTCTGTGGAAACTCCTTAAGTTTGATGTTTACCTCTGATGGAAATGTAACTTTTATTCACCTAACATACTTGTTATCTCAGAGGCTTTCTGCTTAATACACTCATCCTCTCTAGTTCTTTCTGAACTCCCATGACTGGTTCAACTCAGCTGTTCTGGCTCAAAAATCCTCTCCAAGCTGACTGATTCAATCTGTCTTCTCATTAAATTGCCCTGCTTGGCCTCAAACTAACTATGGCAATTTGTTCTAACCTTCTGGCTCCTTCTTATTCTCTGGCTTCAACTGCCTCTGCAAGAACTCAGGAATGAACTCTGATGCATTGCCCTGCCCTGCACTGCACAGCACTACACTGCACTCGCTCAACTCAACTCCACTCAATTGAGCTGACTCAACTCCCAACTCTCTCTCTCTCTCTCTCTCTCTCTCTCTCTCTCTCTCTCTCTCTCTGCACTGCTCTTAAATACCTTCTCTTTCCTGTGCTATTTTTGTGAGAGTTGTGTGTTTCCTATCTCTGACTCATTCTGTCAAGTCTTTCACTGGCTTGTCACTTTGTATACCCCTCAATTAGACATCATCATTGAGGATTAAAGGTGTGTACTAAGGACAGGTCTGCATTCCAGAAGGATCACACAGACCTAGGTGGTCTTTGGATGTGGTCCCTTGCCAGAGCAGCCACGTGGCTGGATTAAAATTCCTCTACACTCTGATAACTCTTGTAAGATTTATTTTACTGTTTTTAATTTAGGTGAATGTGTATAGCCAGGGGAGGCTAAAGGTGTCAGAGTCCCCTGAACTGGAGTCACAGGTGGTTGTGAGCCACCCAACATGGTCCTGGGGACTGAACTCAGGTCCTCTGCAAGAGTCTTCTGTGATCCTAAGCACTGAGCCGTCTCTCCACCTGCTGCTAATCAACTTTTTAAAAGATGTATTTGTTTTTAATTTTATGCATATGGGTACGTTGCCTCCATGCATGTCTGTGAACCATATGCAGGAGGACACTTGGTGCTCTCAGAAGCTAGAGTCCCTGGAACTGGAGTAACAGATGGTTGTGAGTGGCCATATGGGTGCTGTGAATCAAACTGGGATCCCCTGAAAGAGCAGCCAGTACTCTTGACTACTGAGCCATCCCTCTGGTCCTGATAACTCATTTTCATGGCCCCACTGTTATTTGCATTATAGCACATCAGCTGGCTTGAGCATGCTTTTAGAGTAATTACCTTTAGTTCTCCCAGTTTTCTTTGTTTGCTTTTTGGGTTTTTTTGTTTTGTTTGTTTGTTTGTCTTTAGGCAGATGTTGTTCTGAGAATTCGTGTTTCCTAGAGCAGAAGTTTTTCTAAGATAAATCTAGAAAGGAAATGGCTGGATCGTGGTGCACTTGAACCTCACTGGTAAAGTAGTAGTCACACTGGAGTGGCAGGTTCAACTCCCATGGGCCTCGCTGCACAGCCTCCCCATTACTTCACCTAAAATATTGCACTCTTGAGACAGAATATACATTACATACATTCACTGTTGTGTACTGTTTAAGCTTCTTGAAAGTGGAGAGCCAGGAGGCCATGACCACCAGCCCAGGGATGGCTCCACTCACATTGGGCTGGGCTCTTCCCCATCAATAACAATTAACACAATTGCTGTGTTGACAAGGACCAGCTTTGACATCCAGGATAAACTGAGGCTGGGCATAGAGTCAGCAATTGCCTGGGGCCAATGAAATGCTTCCAGGAGTGGGGGTGGGAAGGCAGCAAAAACTCTTTGCTGCCAGTGGGGGAAAAAATTCCTTGTGGGCCAGCAAATGAGAGGGAAAAGAATCACACAGACACACAGAGACACACACATGCACAGAGTGGTAGGCTTCAACGAGCTCTAACAGCTTCACACTTATACATACATACATACATACATACATGCATATTCACACATTTGGTGGATAAAGCAAAGTTCCAACCACTTTTTTTTTCTCTCACAGCTTATATATCTTTCAAGCAGAATAAAAATCACCATGTAACTACATTCTAATTTTCCTCTAGTGGATGATTACAATGAGTACACATAAGAAAAAGTGTTCCCCCAAACCCTCACATGAATCAACACTTTACATATTATAAATGAAGAAAAACCAAATTATTCCCAAGAACCCACATATACTTGTAACTAAGCATCTTAATCTAGATTAACAAAGTATAAGCAAGTAAAGTAGTTTTCTCAGCCAGTTTCTCTTTACTGGCAGGCAGCAATTTGCAGTTACAAAGAAAGGATCAATTATTTTATTATTTAATCTTAAAAAATAATCTTATAAAAACTCTTAAAAGAATCACAAGTCTAAGCTTTTATAGAAAAAACAATACGTCGTTTTTACTCTAAATCCTCAGGGTGCACATCTGCTCATTAACAGGTTGGTTTTTTTTGTTTTTTTGTTTTTTTGTTTTTTTACAAAATCATACCAGGAAGCTGAAGGCACAAATGAGTACAAGAAATTAATCATCACCTTGATCGTCAGCCCAGCTTTTGCCTGAGAGGTAGGTACGTCAGCTAGTGCTAGTTGAGCCGCCATTGTTCTTGTTCCCTGACCTTAAAAAATCCCCAGCCTTACTATTAAAGCTGTGCCTTCCTGGACTTCAAATTGTTTTCTAAGATTTCTACATTAGAGCCACTGACAAAAACATCTTAACCTAACTTTACTAACAATCTTCGTCTCCAAATTCTTTCTAAGGGCGGTGAGTCATGGCTAACAATCTGCATTTCCAAGTTCTTTCCAAGGGTGGTGGTTGAATTATTGATCTGCTCCAGCAGCAATGCTTGAAAAATACCAAGCATTATCATTGAGTGCCATTGATACTGCCCAGCGAGAGACTGGAAACCCCGGTAGAGTTTTCATATAACTCATAGATTATGAGGGATATGGTTACCATGAAGACAATAAGCAGAGCAAAACTCCACAGCAGCATGAAGCCCCCAGGACACGTGGTCCTGGGGCACTGCCTCTCCGAGGTACACCCAGCTGCATTCCATGAGTTCTAAAGCTTTTGTTCTTCCTCTTGCATAGCCCCAACCCTATTCCTTGCTTTACTTGTGCTTGTCACACATTTAATAAATCCACTCCTCTGGAACAAAGGTTTTGCTCTTGTAGATAATGCCCTGGACCATAGAGGTGAGTCTGAGGTAGTGCCTCACTGTGAATTTAAATCTTCCCTGACGACAAATAGAGGTAGACATCTCTCCCCATTATTATTGATAGATATTTGCGATCTAGAAGACTCAAGTCTTGACTTCTGCCCAGTTCTCAATTGAGATGACCTCTTCCATATATTTTAAGTGGTCTTTATATCTTCCCAATACTCGTTTTGCTTTATTTTGTTTTGAAACAAAAATCTTTCAATGTAGTCCAGGCTGGCCTGAAACACATGAACTGCCTCTGCATCCAGAGTATTGGCATGTCAGGCATGAGCCACACTAGGACTTGCCTCTGACTCTTTTCTAAATTATATGTTTGGCAAGTATCTTCTCCTAAGCTGGGGTTTGCCTTTCACTCAGCTAATACTCTTTTGAAAAGCATACATTCTCACATTTAATGTAATAAAGTTCCAATGCTTTCGTTTGTGGTTCTTTTTTTGCACATCATCTTTCAGGAACTCTTTCCTGTCTCGAGTCACAAAGACATTTCCCAGGTATTGACTTCTCAGCTTTGAGGATTGACGCCACCTTGTGTTTAAATCTTCAGTCTACCTTGATACCTTGAATTGATTTTTGTGTTTGGTTCTTCTTTGAGAGTGAAAGGCCTATGATTATCCCTTTAGTCTTTCATATAAATTTTAGGACCAATTCATCAAGTTGCACAAAATGATTCCTGCTGAGATGGTTATTGGAATTTCATTGACTCTGAGGATCAATGTAAAGAATACTAACACCTTTACAATATTGCATGAAGCAATGATTATATTAGGGTTCTCTAAAGGAACAGAACACATGGAGGCATGTGTACACCTGTACACACACACACTCTCTCTCTCTCTCTCTCTCTCTCTCTCTCTCTCTCTCTCTCTCACACACACACACACACACACACACACACATTTTTTTTAGTTGACTTACATTAAAACAGCAATGACAGTTGCCTCATACCTAAGTGGCTAAGCCTGTGATGTTGGGTGTCTCGGCAGTTGGAGTCATCCCTCTGTGGCTGTCTCACACTGGGGAGGATGACAACATGGTAGTTGTTCCATCCACAAGGCTGCATTCCTCAGCACTCCCACTCTGGTGACAAAGACCTGGAGGCTCTGAGAGAGCTACTGGTCCTTTGCCCATGATGGAGACTGAAACGCTGGTTGTGGTGTCCACAAAGGACTCAGCAGCAGCTACGACTGGGTGCATGAACTTGGCAGGCAAGAGCAAGGCCAAGTGGGCAGAAGGGAAATAATCCTCCTTCTGCCCGCCCTTTTTATCTGAGCAGCTATACCTGTGGGGCCGGTCTTCCCACATCAATCTAGATAATCAGGACAGTCCTTCAGTTACGGTTCCCTACTAGGTTTGTTCAAATTTGTGTCAAGGTGACATTAAAATCAGCCATAATAGCAACATAAATGCATACTATAACTCTCCATTTAACTAGGTCGACTTTAATATTTTTCAATGAAATTTCATAACAGACATACTACTGATGGATCTTTCCAAGGAGTCTTATATTGTCCTATGTTTAAATACCACCCCTTAAAGATCATACTTCCTAATTGATTGTGGTCAATACAAACAGAATTACAATCAGGATGACGTTCTTAAAATCGGAAAGTTCTGTAATACTCAAATACCTCTGTTTCACTTAGACATGGTGACACTTCTACTTATTTCTGATCATTATATTTGCTTTCTTCTTTTAATGTGTATGTGTGTACATGCATATTTTCCTATCAGGACCACACCCTTTATATATTATAAGTTTAGCACATAATATTCTGTTGCTATCTTATGTATGTTGCTATCTTAGTCTAAAGATTTATTTTTATTTATTTATTTATTTTATGTGTATGAGTACACTGTAGCTGTAGAGATGGCCATGAGCCATCATGTGGCTGCTGGGGATTGAACTCAGGATGGGCCTCCTTGCTCCAGCCCCTCACGCTCTGGCCCACTTGCTCCAGTGTAATACACTGGAGTCTTCAGACACACCATAAGAGTGCTCTTACCCGCTGAGACATCTCGCCAGCCCCTGCTATCTTATTCTAAATAGATGAATTTGTCCAGTTTCCCTCACAGTTCCTTAATTTTGCTCCATTATCCGTTATAAGTAGGTTTCTGTTGTGGATGGGCCTGGAGCTGTTTGTATTTTGATGTTAATTCCGCTCTCCTGGGAGGAGAGAGTGACTTCTTGTAAACCATCTCCTAATGAATAAAGGAGCCAATCAAATTTCCAGGTTGAAGAAGGGAGAGAGATAGGGTCTTTTTTGGGTGGGGATATGTTGAGGACAAGATGTAGCTACTAATGTCTCCCAGTTTCAATGGCAGATCCATCAGAATTCACCTCCAGAGGATTTAGATTTAATAAGGCTTACAAGATTAGGATTTTAGTTGTGCCTGTAAGAATTGAGCAAACAGGGACACCTCATAAAAATACCAGGAAGCCAGAAATGTCCATTAAGCTTAAAGTCAGAGAGCTTCAAAAGAGTTTACTGATCAAACACTGAGGAGATGCCCTAATTGTGGGGAGTAATACCTGGTTCCAGGAAATGTCCCCAGGAGGGGGTGGATCTCCCCCCACCCCTTCTACTTGCCACAGGGGCACAAAGGTCAATGGAAACAGAGAACTATGGGAAAGATAACCAACTCTCATGCTGTAAACCTATGTTCTGGAAGGGCATAAAGAGTGGGCATAAAGAGTGTGTGCTTATGTTTCTCTTGGTCGCCTTTGCCCTGATTGTGGGGCGACCAAGTATACTGATTATTAAAACCTCTTGCTTATTGCATCGATCTCTGTCTCTGTGTCTTTGTGAGTGGGACGATATCCTGGACATAAGACTTGGCTCTCCTAATCTTTCATGCCCAGTGGTTAAGTTTCCGTTGTTTCTGAACTGAGTTTGTGTTATGTTTTCTTTTACACATTGGCTCTTCTGGATTCAAGAGAGAAAGGTATAGTGGCAAAGTGTGAGTTTGCCAGATGTGCACCACAAAGGCTATGGAGGATTTGAAGCATGGGGCTGGTGTGATAGTGACCTGCCAGTAGGAACTTAGCCATGTGAGTAGAAAGATTTTTGGAGCTCTGAGTCAGAGTCTCCACAAGATAAGAACTGGCCATTGAGACCACCTGGGCTGAGAGTAGCAGGGTGTGGCTCAGGAATGTGCTGTTCTTGTTCTTTTTTATTATTTCCTAAAACAGATTTCTAATTGTTACCTTTTTTTCTAGTAAGTTAAAACTTTATCACAGTTGAGTATGTTGGTACATGTCTTTAATCCTGGCCTTCTGGAAATAGGGACAGACAGATCTCTCTGAGTTCAAGGACAGCCTACAGGCCAGTCAAGGCTACATAGTGAGACCCAATCTAAAAACAAAACAAAAATCAACCTTTATCACTATGTAGTAAACAATGTTTTTACATTTTTCTCATCTGATAGTTTGATATTGATACAGCTATACAATATTTCTTCATACCAGTATTAGCCTGATATGTTTTCTTTCTAGGAATATTAACTTCTATGACCTTGGCTTTCTGTTTGCTCTGCATGGATGGCTTATAACAGGATATGTTTAATGTTCCCATCGCCCGGTTTCCTAACTTAGGGTGTCTGTCACTCACAGCATCTACTGTGATCTCTGGTACAGTCCATTCTTATTTTGTACCACATCCTTTACTTTTCACCATTCCTTTTTTATTACATTGTTTAAACGCAATTCTTTTTTTTTTTTTTTAGATTTATTTAATGTAAGTACAATGTAGATGTGTTCAGACACACCAGAAGAGGGCGTCAGATCTCATTATGGATGGTTGTGAGCCATCATGTGGTTGCTGGGAATTAAACTCAGGACCTTCGGAAGAGCAGTCAGTGCTCTTAACCGCTGAGCCATCTCTCCAGCCCCCTTAAATGCAATTCTTTAATGTGCAGGGTGGAGGAGGGGCAAGTGCATACAGGCCATAGCTCATGAGTGGAGATCGGGAGAGTCAGCTCCCTTTGCTACCCTGTGGCTCCTGTGGATTGAACTCAGGTTGTCAGGCGTGGAGACAGGCCGTTACCTGCCATGGCATCTCACTGACTACACTTTTTCTGCTATTTTTTCCTTCTCCTTTCTTGTCCAAAGATTTAGATTAGTCACTATTGATTTTGTGGTGGTTGTTTTTGTGGCCCTCACAGTAGTAGCCTGGCTTTCTCTGGTTACCCAAGACACTATAGCCTGGCTCCTTTACTGGTTCACGGGATCATAGGTTTTTGTTATCTTCTCACTGACAGATGAGGGCCTGGAAATTTTCCCTGTGTTATCATCTGCCTCCCATTTTACATTCAATGTCATTCTGTATTTTAAGTCTCTTTTAACCCACAGTTTGTAAATTAATAATCTCGTTTAGCCAGTTTTTTCTTAGATACACCATACATTCTCTGTTATCTTTGATTGCATAGTTCCCCTTAGATCTCAGGCCTTTCATGTGGGCTCTTCTTTTTCCTTGATCTTCTTGTGTCTGGACTTGGCTCTATCGAAGCCCGTTAGCTTAGGATGGGCCTCTGAATGTGTGTCCCAGCTTACGTGTAAGGTTTGCTTGAAAAAATCATCTGGATTGGACTGGCCACGTGGTGGATGGAGAAGGAACTACTAGTTAATGTAGACTGTTTTCAGCAGGGAACATTCTAGCCTCACCAAAAGGCTCTGCTTCTAGGCACGGAGGGGTTCTGTTGTCTTTCATACGGTAAGGAAACCACATATGTGCATCACTTTTACATGCAGAATCTTGCATGCTTTTGGTTTTTTGTTTGTTTGTTTGGTTGGGTTTTTTTTTGTCTTTTTGTTTTGTTTTGGTTTTTTGTTTGTTTGTTTGTTTGTTTGTTTCGAGACAGGGTTTCTCTGTATAGCTCTGGCTGTACTGGAACTCACTCTGTAGACCAGGCTGGCCTCAAACTCAGAAATCTGCCTGCCTCTGCTTCCCAAGTGCAGGGATTAAAGGCCTGCGCCACCACTGCCCGGTTTGCATGCTTTTGTTACAGAAAAGGATGCTTCATACACAAATGAATGCAAGGGATCTCACCTTACTGGAAGCTAGTGAATGGGACTTTATATGATCAATTTAGCATGCAAGCTTCTTCCCTGTTCTGATAAAAGTCCTTCAAATCTCAGCTTTCCCAGTGCCACCCACACATACACCTGAGTGAGGGCTGTTATTTTTGTTACATTGTTTTTATTTAATTTACATAAATATCTGTTCTTTCTTCTCCAAAAGTAATATAGAAAGGGAAATCCACTTTCTGGTTCTAGGTGTGGTCACTCAGGGCGTTTCACCCCCTAGGCTGGCTGATGACATTCTTAAGCTGCAGTATTAAAGCCGCAGGCTCTGGTGGAGTCCAGGAACCAAGCACCAAGCAAAACTTGAGACCTTGGTGAGCTGGGGCTTGAGTTGGAGCTGTGACACCATGCGAGCACACACACACACACACACACACACACACACACACACACACAC
>JADRCC010165884.1:0-12970 GCA_019843855.1 Hylomyscus alleni
AAAAAAGCAGAATAGGAAAAAGGCAACAATCAAAAAGGAAAGAAATCCAAAGAAATAGTACAAGAAACACACATGCACACACACACATACATAGAGAGAGACACACACACACACAAATTCCATAAAAGCACAAGAAAAATTTTCATAAGGGCCTCCCAAGGAAAAGGAATTAAAAAAACTATTTCTGATGCTTTTGTTCTAACAGTAGTTTCAGTGGCTGAACCTTTCAACTGTTAAAAAAAATTGGTATCAATGACGAATTTTGTAGGCAAACATCACCCACCGTCTGATATCCTAGAATCCAAGGCTGAATTGTGTGGGATTCCATGGGAATTAAAAGGGAGGGAGTCAAACAAACAAAATGCACATTCATTTAGGTCAGGGTATAGATGAGACAGAAGCCATTGCATAAGGTACATGCTTTTCTACCCTATGTGCGACTTACCATTTAAAATAAATTAGGAAAGCTAATTTCTCAACATTAGTGTATGCATTTTATTGTTTATTGGTGTAATTTTAACATGAAACTGAAGAAATTCAATTTAACTGTAAAAACATAGTTATTGAAAATAAGTAAGAATATTTATTTTATTTATTAATTCTTCTGCCATAAATGCTTCTTTTTGGGAATAGGAATACAAGTAAACCCTAAAATATCTTTTATCAGACTAGATATATTTTAACCTTTAAAAACTCTATAACTTATAACAATAGCTGTCAAAAGAAAAACTACAAAAAGTTAGAAAATATATAAATTTTCAAAAGATCAATATTTCTTGTTAAAGACTTTTAAAGTACTTATCCATATGAAGCATAGCATAGAACTTAATTAGGGCCACCCAGGATGAACTTTGTAACATCCCCTTTAGTGTATTTTGGCTTTTAGACATTTATTAAATAAGAAAAGAAAACACTTTGAAAACCATGGAATCTTTGACACATTTGAAGTACTTAAGCTTTAAGGAACCTATTTTAGATAAAATGAGAACCCTTGCTGATCTTGGCCCACTTTTAGAGACACATTCAAACCCCAAGCTTTTGTCATTTCTGAAGTAGGTTGTTAAGCAATTTTCCTTTGTATTTCCCCATTCTGCCTGAATGGACCCACTTCTAAACACTCACATGGTTTGTAAGGGCATTTCTGGAAAAAAAGATACAGAAAGTACAGTTATAAATTTTCTTGCTCACTCTTAAACTTACACAGTAAATCCTTCTGTATACTTTTTAAAGCTGGGCTTACATACATCAAAACTGCAATTGTACAGTAAGTGCAATACAAACACCAATCAGATTATCACAGACATTATTTGGTATTCTTCCGATATCAACACAGATTTCTGGACATCATGCATTTGCTTGGATTTCATAATGAAGAACAAGAACACATCAGCTCTGGGAATGGTCATCATTCTATTGAACCAGTTACCTTCTGTTCCATTTCTTTGTGTCAACAACAATAAGGTTTTTGCTCCAGCTGTGAAATACATCTTTTGTGAAGACAGTCTTCCTCCTTGAAAGTAACAATGAGCAATTGACACAAGGGCACAGGGATAGATTAGAAGAAAGCACTCTTTCACACATAAGGAATATCCTTTTTAAGTTGTTTTCTGTCTTTAGCTATTACAGAGAACAACAACTGTTCAAAATGAAAAGAATACTTGATTGTAGAGTTCCCAACCCCAAATGGGAAGGTTTAGAAAGCATCAAGTAAGAGAGAGTGAAAGATTTTGAGAATCAAAAGAGCAAGAGGAATGATATACAGTATTATCTTCTGGATAGAACAGGAATGTTATACCCATGCTCAAATATGGGTATAATATTATATGAATGCTATATACCATGTTGAAATCTCAACCGTTTGTCTGAATAAGACATGCATCTGTGCACATCCCACCATAGATTGGAGAAAGGCTCATAAAGACACACACCTTTTTAAAAGTGCTTCAAGTAACATGAATGCTAGGAAGAGGGAGTTATTTTTGTCAGGAAATGGTAGGTTGCCCATCCCCAAGAGGTCAGTCTTACAAACACACACACACACACACACACACACACACACACACACACACACACCAGGGAATACTAACTAGACTCAATGGCTTGACATGTATAAGCCATTAACAGTTGTAGAAGAAGAAGCCATAAATTTGAGAAAGAAATACAAGAGGACCATGGAATAAGTTCAAGGAATGACAAAATGATCAAAATATTTAATATTTTTATGAAATGATCAAAAGGAAATAAGAATGAAAAGACAAAAATCCACCCCAAATGATTAGCAGGATATCATATAAACATTAAAAATATGAGAAATTCTAAGAACATCTATCAATGTTAATTTATTTTTTTTCTCCTTCTTCATATTAGCCAGCTGAGGGTAAAGCATATCACTCTGTAAAAGTTTAACTTCTTTATGGACTGTATTGTTAACACATGATCATGACAGGTAACATAAATAAATCTTGGCCAGTGACTATCATGAGCAGCCATCATAAGAAATTTCCATATTTAATGACATTAAAATATTGTTATGATTGTTAAAAATATAACATCAACCTCTATTTTTAAAAAGTAATATGCAAATATTTCCTTGTCCATTTTCATACATGCTGCTGAAAGCAAAGTATTTCATTTGACCAAATGTAACTTTAGCCATTGTACGTAACTGAGTATAGATATGTATGTCATTAGTAACCTAACTTATAATAGTTTTGAAATAAGGATTTATTGTATTTAGTCTTGTGCTTAAATTATAAATTCTTTGTTCATCAGTATCTTTACATATTACTCTTTCTCAGTGCCTTTTTGGATACAGGGAAGTATGAACAGAAGAGTCTGCTCTTGGAAAAACAAAAGAAACATTAGTGGGTATAGATTTTTCATTAAATTTCTGAGAGAGATTAAGAAATACTGTCTTGCTA
Organism: Hylomyscus alleni; assembly: GCA_019843855.1. Classification (NCBI taxonomy): domain Eukaryota; kingdom Metazoa; phylum Chordata; class Mammalia; order Rodentia; family Muridae; genus Hylomyscus; species Hylomyscus alleni. The sequence continues at coordinate 2,922 of JADRCC010165884.1, forward strand.
GATTTGCAAGAATTCTTATATGCCAAAATGACACAGTCCTAAATGTAGGTCATATGCTGGATCTCCACCAGTAATTGAATGTTCTAAATCTGCCCATGTTCTTTCGTTACTTGAATCTAAGCACAATAATTATATTACTGTGCTTAATTGTCCAAATCCAGATTAGCCTAGTTCTTTATCTAAATAAAGAGTAATAAATGTTATATCTACCTTCTCTTCAACTCAGAAAGAACAGAGCAGAATGCATTTTTGAAGGAAAAAATACACTTTCTTCATTCATTTCATTGAAACTAAAGTATTTCTTGGAAGGAGCTAAGTAAATCAAGATTAACTTCCAATCAAAGAGATTTACTTTTACCTTTACTACAAAACCATTCCATTTTATCTAATTTCTTAGATAAAGTGTAGATGCATGGTCAGAAATCCCTAATTTCTCTTTCAGCGAAATAAACAACCTCCCCCCATACCTCATAAATGTGTAATTATAATTGCTTATGCACCTTCCATTGATTAGTACATGGCTAAAGTGGAACATTTCATTTACCAGTTATAGAAATCATAATCATGTGACAGAACATTGATTAATCTACAATGTCATATTATTTGATACATGTGGTCAACAAAATAATTCCTGCCATGTCTTGAAGGATTGATTTGCTTAAATAGGAAATAAAATTTTAGTGGAAAAAGTATCCATGTGGAATACTAAATTTATTCAAAATTTCCATTCTAATAAAAAAAATGAATAGAGTGAAAGAAAAGTGTGGAAATGTTTCTACTTAAAAAAAAAAAATCTCCTATCCAGTAAGGGGACATTGGAGTAGGTTAAGATTGCTGAAAACACTGACAGAACTGAAAGGAACATCATGTAGTTCATTTATGTGAAATGTTAATAAGACATTGTGGAGAGTTGTGGGATCACATGTAGTACAATCTTTAACCGGGTATACTTACTATGTCAATCACCACAATTGAATGAGTAATAGCTTATTGACAATATAAAGTATAAATTTGTTTCTTATCCAGTTTTGTGAGGAAATGCACAATGAAATAAATAAAATGTTATCATGACTTTACAGATACAGACTCCCAGCTGCTCGCCAATAGTAACAAGTGATAATGGGCAGAGTTAAGATTTGAATTAATATGATCTAATTACTCTTAAACAATGTTCCTGCTCAGAAGCCAATTGAAGACAGATGTCTCAGTGTGTGTGAGACACTGCTGACTGAATTTGTGAAACTAATATAAAAATATGACACAGAAATATATTTAAAACCTTTTCATTTTTATTTTTGGAGCACAAACATTCTGATTGACAATATTGTTTTTGTGATTTCTTTTTTAAAAATAATCTTTGTTGATTATTTGGGGAATTTCATATCATTCACTCCAATCCCACTCATTTCCCAGTCCTTTCAGACCTGTCCCCTATCCTTATAACACCCTCCTCCTGCAGAAGAAAGTAAAAACTAAAAATATAGTAACAATTAAAATAAATAAACCATCTCACTTAACCCTCTGGGCAATGACTTGTTCTGTCTAATGCAGAGTTCTCTTTCACAGCTGCTGCCTCTCCAGTTCTGCAGTGCATATAGCATTTTGCTCCTCTGTCCCCTCCTCCCCCACTCCACTGCTTATCGATCATATCATCTTCTCATGGTGGCATTGTAAACTGTGGTATGTCAAGCAATATACACTTTTGCCCAAAACAGTGTTACTTGGAAATGTTCATTGCCATGAGATTTTGGTCAGGTTCCAGGACTCTGACTTCTACATGTGAATAATGGAGTCTCATTGAGACTCCTTTTGATTACCTGACTGTTGCCTTGAGTCGTGGAGATCCTGTAACTTTGGTTCCGCAGGACCAGCCTCTTCGCGGATCACAGATAGGGTTGGGTGGGCTAACTCAAAGCTCTGGATCTGAGCCTGGGTGGTTCTTAACCCATAAAATTTTATAATGCTTGCTCACAAAAGTGTGGTTTGAGGACATCTTTGTGGAATATCATGGAAAAAATGAAATGAAATGATATTATTTTTAATATTTATGTATTTAGCACATATTTAAGATGTGTGTGCATGCATGTGGACACATGAGAATGCAGGTGAATGCTTGTGCATGCCATGGTGCACAGGTAGAGGTCAGGGCAAGACTTTTGGTTGTTGGTTTTCTCCTTCTATCATGTTTGCCCAGGGATCCAATTTAGGCTATCAAGTTTAGTGGCAAGCACAATTAGCCCTGAACCATTTCATAGGTCTGATTTTCCTAGAGACCATACATTGTTCAGATTATATAGGTTCTCTACATATGAGTCCTGATCATTTTGGGATCACATATCAGATATTCCACATATCAGATATTTAGATTAACAATAGCAGTAGCAAAGTACATCACAGTAGCAAAATAGCAGTTACAAAGTAGCAATGAAGTAATTTTTTTTTTTGTTTGGGGTTAAGCACAACATGAAGAACTGTGTTAAGGATTGCAACATGAGTAATGTTGAGAACCAATGGTTTAGAACATGTATTAGTGATACCTCGCAAAAACTAGCCTTAATACAATAGATATAGTCCCACTCATACTGAGTTAAATTATGACAACCAAGGTACAGTATATTGATTTGTTTCTCATTATCATACAATCTGGGAATACAGTTAGACATTCTGTCAAACCTACACCTTAGTCTGTAAGCTATATATCACCATAAGATGTTTCACCAATATTTCTGTCAGACATACTAATTATTATTTTTTTAAAAAGTGTACCACTCAGTTTGACCATCAAACCATTTAAACAATGTGTCCCATGAAACTAGAATTCCTCCAGAATCTCACACTGGACAAAGAACATGACCGATATTTGGGCCATCCAGAAGGAGAGCTTGACTTCCAGAAAGAGACTTACAGTTTGGGGAGATTTGAAAAGAAAACAGGGTCTGGGCTTGCCTGTGCCTGGAGCAGATCTTGGGCACAAGCTCTGCAGCCAGTCCCACAACACTCAGAGGAAGTTCCACTCCCAGGAGCTCTAACAGGCAGAAGATCAGAAGTGAGGAGGACACAACATCTGTCCCACCACTGGGAGTAACTGGGACCCGCAGGACCCAGGCACACAGGAACTCTGCCAGCCCAGTGACTCAAGTTGCTTCCAGTCTGACTGGGTTCGCCTGTGCTCTGAGCAGACCTTGGGCACAAGCTCTGCAGTCAATCTCACAACACCCAGAGGAAACTCCATTCCTAGGTGCTCTGACAAGCACAGGATCCCAGGATCCCAGAATCCCAGGATCACAGAGATAGCTTGACTCCGAGGAGTTCTGACACAACCAGGATCACAGAAAGGACAAACTCCAGTCAGATTTAGCAAGCTCAGGTAGAGCTAGAGATTACCAGATGGCAGGGGGGCAATCATAAGAAAATAAACAACCCAAACCAAGGTTACTTGGCATCATCAGAACCCAATTCTCCCACCATAGGAAGTCCTAGATACACCTTGAAATCTTGTTTCTCCTATCTCAGCCTCTCTATGAGTAGTATTGTTTATTTCATGTTTTTACACTATACTATGGTTTTCAGAACAGCTTACCTATTTCAAAAGTATTTATACAGCCAAAAGAAACGTAGACAAGTAGGGAGGTTGCTTGTAAGAGAACAACAAGTGAGACTGAATGCTTTGCTTGACGTTTGTAACTCTTGTATCAAGTTTGAAGAAGAGGACTTTATAAGTTACTCTTTCTCTGAGATGAATGCTTTTCCAAATATCACAGATAATGAACAAGATTCTTACTCTCACCTAATGACTGTGCCACCCTCCAAGTAGAACCATTGTTCATTGAAACTGTTGGTGAATGAGTTTATGGATAGACCATCTTAAAACACTCACGATTTCTTAAATGAATGTAACCTTTTCTCTGTGGGCTGAGAATAAGGCCACTCACTCAAGTCAAATAGTTTTGACCATAGCAGGAAGTCTGTATCCAAAAATCGTGGCTACAATTCATTCCTTGGAGCAGCAGAACTGTCAACTCTCAGCTTAGCTATGATGGAGGTAAAATCTTTTGGTGATGTGAGGGTCATTGAAGTACAGCCTTATTACAATAAAATCCAATGTCTAAAAATTGTTCTTATTTTGGGCTTGTACCACAGTAAGAATCAGATTTCAAGCTCTACTAAATACAAAACAAACAAACATACAAACAAACAAAAATACTTTATATATTTATGTTCATTTAAGAAAATACTAGTAGTGGTGTATTATTACAAAATATACAGTTAAATTTTGGAGTTATTTAAAATTTATATTGAGGAAAACGTATATATTTTCAGTATTGCTGTAGACAAACATCTATGTAAGACTGTTAAATTGATTGTTATTTTATATCAAACTGCTTTTATAATACTCATTTTTATTGTTATAATATTTTATAAATTTTAAGGGATATGACAAAAAAGGTATTGTAGGTATTGTAGGGGGGTCTCTGGGAGGAGTTGGGGTACAAATGGGAAACAAGAATGTGATTTAATTCTATTTACTTAAAATATATTTTTAAATGTTAACAAATTCAGATAAATTGAAATCATGTATCTCTTCTCATCATAATGCAATAAAACTTAAATCAATAAAAAATAAATAAAAAAGAAAAGAAAAGAAAACAGATAGATCCTGGGTATCCACCACTCAGAGTGTGCTAGAGCAGAATCGAGAGGAAATTGAAAGGTCCTAATGAACACAGTAAAATAATTAAGAAATTCATCTTAACCTTCCCACTTTGGCTAGGATCAACAGCTTTTTGAAACAGAATATAAGTATGTGAACTTCATTGCATAAGGTCAAGTTTTGCTGTTAAGGAAGACCTGTCTATGAGGGACAGGAGTTGTAACATTGACTAAGCATTCACCCCTTGTGATCTCCAGATTTTGGCTGGAATTTTTATCTCTTAAAACAAAGACAATATGTGAAATTTAAAACACCCTCAATAAATGTCCTCTTGGACTGTTCATCACAAAGTAAATATTAATTAACGTTTTAGACTATAAGCAAGATCATATTCTTTAGTAATTAATTTTAATCACAGGAAAGGCCCTTTTTATGGAGATACAGAATGGATCAGCAATGCTTATGAACACTTCTGTACCCTTATGACTAACCTATGTAATAGAACACATGGCTTACACATTACTAATTCCTCCAGATTTGGATTTAGCAACCATAACAACCAACATGAGCAGATCCTGAGATTAAAGTAATGGTTCTCAAATAATAAGTCAGCTCAACCTAAACATAAGTTCTTCTTACAGTTGAATGTCTTGTAACTTTCACTAAGATCCCTAAGCAATTGATGTAGGCAGATACTCAGGGATTGTTACATATTGAAATTCATCATTTTATATTCTACTATATAGCTGGGATTAAAAAGCACTGAGTTGAATGGTATGAGATTGCTTCCTATCTGCTGAGTTGCATGTTTCCAGGAACCATGTGAACCATAGCAGATTTACCTGAAGACTGAATTAGACTAAAATTACCCATTCCTTTCAGATTTTGTTCTACAGTCATATCATTAATTATTCAAAGCACATGCCTTTCCTACAATCTGTCACTTATCATTAATTGTTGTATGAATGTCAACTATAGAACTAGATAACCATCTCAGTGCTTAGAGGAGATTGCTATACTGTCAAGAGGCATGAACCTCATATGATAACACCCAAATAAATAGCCAGCCGTGTCACAAATGCCTGGAACTGCTACTCCAAGAAACAGAACACTCCCCTCTTCTGGCTTTTATACATACAGATACATACAGTACCATACATGTATAAATATATACTCTACCACAATATATTAATTAATTCATTAAATGTTGATATCAAATAACTATCTCCTCTGTATCCTTTCTAATTAATTATTTTATTTATGTACATTCCAAATGTTGTACTCCCTCTTGGTCCCCACTCCCATCCCCTTTGCCTCTGAAAGGATGACCTCTAGGGAATTCCCCTTCTCTGAGGCACCAAGTCTCTATAGGACTGAGCATATCATCCGCCACAGGTGCCAGACAAGGTGGTCTTCAGATAAATATGTGCCCGGGAGCTCCCGACTATCTGGTGTATTGCTTTTGGTTGGTGGCTTAGTCTCTGGGAGCTCCCAGGGGTCCTGGTTAGTTGACACTGTTGGTCTTCCTATGGGCTCCATCAACTTCAGTTACTTCAATACTTCCCCTAGCTATTCCATAACTCTTTTATCACTCAACTTACATTAAAGCTTTTTTCCCCCAGTAACCTTTTTATTATATATCTAGTATATGCAAATTTTAAAAAATTAAAAAAGAATTCTGCAGAAATCAACAGAAAGTTTCAAGATTATTTATCATTTTTGTTAGGTGCAGTTCTGGTTCTCTTTTGAGAATACATGGTCAATGTTGTCCATCTCCTTAATACAACTTTTTTTTTCTACTAAAAACATTTATTTATTTGTTTGTTTTTGTTCAGTGACTGGTTGAGTTATGATTCATTTCTTCCTTTCCGACTCTCATTTTATTGTTTTCTGTTAGTTCATGTATCTTTTCAAATTTTAATACCAATCACATTCTACTTTCTGAAATTACATTTTTTATAAATTGATTTTAGGTTACGTGTGCATATTTTTAAATGTACTTTATATTTTAAAGAAATTTACTGTTAACACTGTACATCTGAGTTTGTATCACTCCAGATTTCTGTTGGTCTGAGTCTCCAGGTGCTACACCTCCTGACCCTCTCATGTAGTGTATTGTTACAGAATGTGTTCCCTGATTTTACTCTGTACACTTATTGTTTTAGAATTTTAAATGATATTGCACTTACCAGGGAGAAGTATAAAATTCTTCAGCATCCAGGGCCGTTTCAAAGGAGCCAGAGGTTTAAAATAAATTATTCATGAGAAGAATTTCTATTTGTGTGGGTTCTATAAGAAAAGCCACATTCATGCAGTCACTCATTTGCAAACATTTCATTTGTTTCCAGTCAACAAATGCCTGGCAATACAGAATGGTTAAATTTAATTTCACTCATCCTTCATGGATGGAGTGGCTTACTGGGGATCCTCTCTACATGAAAGGTTCTCTGAGAGTTTTGCTTCCACCCTGCCTCACTGTGATTCCACAATCTCTTCTCCTTCAAAGTTTAAGATTATGAACAGTATAATCAGTTAGAAAACTTGTGATCAAAACAGAGCTACAACATCCAAGAACATTAAAGGATACCTATTTTCATGTTGCTTTTAATGTATGCACCTTCTCTTTTTTTCACATTTCAACAATTTTATTTTTAAAAGCTACTTAATTGGGGTAGTTATAGAATTGGGGATTTGAGAAAAAATAAAAAATTTTCCTAAATGCCAATTGTTTGCAGCCATGCCTACGCTCCTACACTGCAAATTCTGCCTCCAGAAGAGTAGCATTTACTCCAGTTAAAAAAACAGACAAACAAAACTATCTTAATGTCTATGTCCCAGTTAACCCATGTCCATAATTACATTAGAGTCCATTCTTTGAGTTAGGTACTCTGTGGATTTAGGAAGCATATAATGAAATGTATCAATTGTTGTAATATCATAGAAAGCCTTTACTCTGGACTCTCCAAATATCCCTGTAATTATTCTGTCTTCATCAAAAAATAAATCATGCCAACTGTTTATATTGTTAGCACCTTCCTAGCATTGACTCTCTCATAATAAAAATTACCTAAACTATATACTGTATTTTCAGACTGGCATCTTTCATTCAGCAACATTTAATGAAAAATCTTTCAGATTCTTCCATTTGTTTTGTGATTTAATGGCTCATTTCTTTATAATGCTGAATAATGAGTCTACTTTCTTGAAGCACCTCTGTCACTTGCTATAAAGTTCTTATAGCTATTGTATTCTTCACAGTGTCTTCTTAGCTTCTTCTTTAGGAAAGAACTATTAGCTCTGCCATCTACTGTGTCAAAATTGGAAAACCATAGCAACTTGTAATATTTGTAGCACATATAATATTTGTAGCACATGAAGTGTACTTATCCTTTTATGAATCCTTTAGTTTCATTGTAATGATGAATGCAGCAAATTGTACTTATTTTTTAAAACTTCAAAATTATGAAAAAAACTGACAAAAAAAATTTAAGCTCTCATATACAGTGCTCAAGATTGTCTGTTCTCTGTGAAATACTTGTATGAATGTTATTGAGTTCAATGTCAAAACACTATGAAGTATTATCAAAGATTTTCTAGAACTTACAAGCTCCCATTTCAATGGGAATTGTCCACAAAAGCAAATACTTATGTTTCTACATAATGCAGAAAACTAAAATAAAATGTTATATTTTACCAGATAAATCCCAATCATTTTCAAGTTTTATATGTAAATGACTTATGTATTATTTTAAGTCATGTGAAACATTAAATATAAATGACCTTGTCCTCTTTTCTTCAAGGTATAGAATATCTTCTAAAATATTTGTTAAGTTATCAATTATCACTATAGTTTAAAAGCAAGATTCTACTTGCATCAAATTATTCTTCAGGGTTACATGGTTTATTAAATGTGCCTTGCTTCTTCCTGAATTTGGACTTAACCTAAAAAGCCAACAAGTAACACAAACAATTTTACTTTATAATTAATTCATTATTATTCAGTATTTAACAACAGAGTTTTCATATCCTTTCATTTTTTTCTTTTTTTTATTTTATTTTATTTTTTTTAAATGAACAAATAAAAACAACTAGAACAAACCCCTGTTACCTCCCCCCTCCCCATGTCTGCCACCCCACCCTCTCCCACTTATCGGCCCTGTCATTCCCCTACATTGGGGCACAGAACCTTCACAGGACCAAGGGCCTCTCCTCTCATTGATGATCGACTTTGCAATCCTCTACTATACACATGCTGCCAGCACAATCAGTCCTACCATGTATAGTCCTTGGTTGGTGGTTGAATCCCTGGGAGCTCTGAGGGCATTGGTCAGTCCATATTGTTGTTTGTCCCAAGAGGCTGCAAACCCTTCAGCTCCACAGGTTCTTTCTCTAACTCCTTCATTGGGGACCCTGTACTCAGTTCAATGGATGACTGTGAGCCTCTACTTCTGTATTAGTCAGGTACTGTCAGAGCCTCTCAGGAGACAGCTATATCAGGCTGGAATGCCCTTCCTTCAGTCTCTGCTCCATAGTTAGTCTCTGCAACTCCTTGCATGGGTATTTTGTTCCCCCTTTTAAGAAGGAGTGAAATTTCCACATTTTGGTCTTCTTTTTTCTAGAGTTTCTTGTGGTTTGTACTTTGTATATTCCAAACTTCTGGGCTAATATCCACTTATCAGAGAGTGCATACCATGTGTGTTCTTTTATTCATGTTAAGGAAAATATCATAATCACAGATTTAAAATGAAAGAACTCCCACTCCAAAGAATTGCATGTTTGCAGTTTGCTTCCATAGAGAAATCTATGTTCAACTTTAATAAAAAATATCTCCATGAATAAAAGTATGTGACCCAAATCAAATCACAGCACAAATTCTTAATTGTGTCCTTAATAATTTTAAATGATTCATCTAGCAATTAGTTTTCATTTTACACATTTTGTTTTACATAAAATATTATCATTGTTCATTGATAAGTTTTTGTCAGTTTAATTTACAAGTTTTATTTATTTTCTATTTTTCTTTAATTGATATTAGAGTTTTTTCATACAATATGATCTGAGAGAATGTTTCCTTTCTCAACTCCTCTGAGACTCTTCCCACTTCCCCTCCTATCAGAATACTGTTTTTCTCTCTCCTTAGAAAACAAAGAGCCGCTAGCCAGTGGTGGCACATGTCTTTATTCCCAGCACTTGGGAGGCAGAGGCAGGCAGACTTCTGAGTTCAAGGCCAGCCTGGTCTACAGAGTGAGTTTCAGGATAGCCAGGGCTACACAGAGAAACCCTGTCTTGAAAACAAAGAAAGAACCCAAGCATCTAAATAATAATAAAATATGACAAAATAAAATAAAAACAAACAAATTGGAACAGACCATAGTGAACAAACAAAAAAAAAAAAAAA
>JADRCC010165885.1:0-12974 GCA_019843855.1 Hylomyscus alleni
ACACTACTCCTGGGCATATACCCAGAAGATGCTCCAACATGTAATAAGGACACATGCTCCACTATGTTCATAGCAGTCTTATTTATAATAGCCAGAAAATGGAAACAACCCAGATGTCCCTCAATAGAGGAATGGATACAGAAAATGTGGTACATCTACACAATGGAGCACTACTCAGCTATTAAAAACAATGAATTTATGAAATTCTTAGGGAAATGAATGGACCTGGAGAATATCATCCTGAGTGAGGTAACCCAATCACAAAAGAACACACATGGTATGCATTCTCATTGAGTCTTTTTAATGGAGAAAAAAGACAATCAAAATATATACTAACATAAAAATATAATGATCTGAAACTGAAACTCTGAATTTATCAGTCAACCATGGGTAAATAAATAACCACACAAGGTAAAGTGGTGTAGTCACTAAAATGGACATATAAATACATTATCAATATGGGCATATGACTATTGTGTCTTTTTGATTTAAATATTAGAAGCCATAAGATACCTTTAATTTAAACTGATGCATGTAGACATAGCTAGATTATAGATGATGATGGTGGATAGATAGATGATAGATAGACAGACAATAGAAAGCTATAGATGTAGACATACCTTCTAAATTCACATATTTTCTAGTAGTTTTACCACAAACACAATAAAGAATGCCAGTTTGGTGTTAAAAAGCAGAATGCTAAACTTTAAGCCTATGTCCAAGATATTTTTAGCATATTATTCACTAAAATTTACAATAGAATGCCCCATAGAAATTATCATCAATTAGGACAAACTTACTGCTTTCATATTAAAAGTGAAAAGGATACATTATTAATGGTCCCTACAGAAAGCAACCTACTGTAGTTTCAAGTGTCATTTTATGAAATGTATTGGGTTTAAGACTGGAAGATTGAAAATGGTAAAATGTCATTTATAAATGTATCTGCAATAATCCACAGCTGTAATGCTTCCCACATCTTTAATTGTTCTCAAAATTCCCATCTCTAGCTCACGAGAGGCACATAAAATAAGTCCTATCTGAGGGCTACCTCGTTTCACTTTGGAATGGTCTCCAGGTCCAGCTGTCTCACCTCCTCGTTCATCAACTCAATGGGTTTCCTAACTCTCCAGGCTCTGAATCTTGCTTTCTTGTTTTCTGTGCTCTCTGCATTTGCTCAAGTCTGTTTATTCTCAATGTCACCTAAAGCCTCTATAAGACATTCATCTTCCCTTCTGGTTTAGAGTGTGTCCTGACAAGACCCCTTTCTCTGAGCCACCTAGAATCACTTCCAATGTTAGCTTCTCTCCTCCTTCTCCAAACCCACCAGAAAATGTACTTTCAGAGAGCTGTGCGATACCTACCATCTTTACCTACCATGGCCAATACTTTCAAACCATAATTGAGTCACTATCTGCTACATATTATAAGCTGGGGTACAGCACAGCTGCTGAACATGTCCTAACCATGTGTGGGACAATCAGTTTTGATCCTCTCCAGCACCGCATTTTCCGAAAAGTCAAAATTTGAAAGATCATTCATTAGATGTCACTGGGGATGTTATGGTTGACACCTGCCAGTGTGATGCTTGTTTGTGTTGATGATATTTGAAAGAACAGCCGTCAGAAGGACAAGAGCAATTGTAGAAAGAGAGCATTTGGGGCATTAAAATCTACAGGACTGTGTTAGCCCTGGGAAACCAGGGCTGTGCTCATTCTCGCCTCTCACTTGGGAAAGCGTTAGCCACAGTACAAGAAGGGTAGAAGAGTCAGAGATGAAGATTTCAAAAAAGTGCTACATTGTTCAATAATTATTAAATTTTTCGTCCCTTGGTGCCATGTTTATGAAAGGAGAATAAATCAATAATCTTCAATCAATAACGTTGTTCATCCAGATATCTAATTAGCTCAGAAATATAACTTTTTTTTTTGCTCATTGATTTCATTAAGGCTTTAAAACAAATTAACCAAGTTGACATTTTATTTTTGTCAACATGAATTCCTATTTGAAAAGAATTAACACCCTGTAGCTATTTATGTTCATATTGGTGATTGGCATCAGACTTTAGCTTTATATTTGGTTAATTGAGGAACTGATCTGATGCGTTCAAGAAAATTTCAGAAAACAAGTCCACATGAACCTTTGCACTTCATTCCCTTCTACTGGTGGTCCATGTTCATTGTAGTTGTACTGAAATTATTTGTTCTTGTGAATAAAAGTAAAATTGGGGTAAAAAATGAAACGTATATTTTAGAAATAGAAATAAATTTTCATGAGAGTCACTGAAAACCAAATAATTTCCTGTTATGTGTGTCTCATTTTTATCTACCTATGTCCAAGAACTTGAGGTTACTCTAAGAATTAGCACCAATTTGGAGAGGAGCACATCCAAATATACAACACAGATGGTTAATCTTTCAATAACCTGCACAGAGAATAAACTGATCCCTAATCTTGTTCTGTCTGTTACTTGATTTACAAATGCACCTATGAGTACTGGACTCCTAACTCCATTCAACCATAAGTCATTTGCTAACACAATAGTAAGTGAAATAGTATGCTTACTGGGATACTGAAGGAATATGTAATTTTCTAAATACACACCAGTATCTACTTATCATCAACTCAATAATGAAAGCAGAACACTTTTTCTTTTAAGATGTTGATATCCATTGTTGACGAAGACAACACTATTTTTTCTTTTTCTTTTTTGTATTAAAACAGTGAAGCCTACATATTCCAAAATGAATGCCTCAAAATAAAAATAAAGACTTTCTTTGGACTGTTTATGAACTTCTACTTTTTTTCCCTTTGATACTGTTAAGTGTTTTATGCTCTCTGATTTAAATGCCTTCTAAAATTGAGTTCTCCCGTTGATGGAGACAGTTTCATAATGAAAGTACCCTCAGATTCATGTAAACTATTTCTGTTATTGTTAAATCATGGTGGTAGCCTGGAAAATAGCATATAAAAAAAAACTAGAGAGAAGACTTTTTATCTGAAGCAAATAAAATATGAGGCCACAATTATGTTTATTATTTTGTCATCTGGTAGCTTATACATATTGTATTTGAGTCTTTTTTACTACTTTATAGTTAATTATTTTCTTCTTTTGAACAAACTTCAAACATGAACTAAGTTCAATCCATGGTGGAAAAATCAGGAAAACAAAAACTCCACAGTAATTGGAATTACATTTAATAAACTACATGTCTCACAGTGTTTTATCCTTAACCTCGGTAAATCTAGTACTTTATTTATATCTGTTCATTTATAAAACAAATGAAATGTCATTTTTATTTGACATTTTGTACTAGACTGTACTAGTTTCTAATGTTCATCATCTAGTGTAGTAGTCATATCGTGTACAAGGGATAACTTGCTATATTACTTTGCAATAAATCAGAATATTTTAGTAAGAAAAAGGAGATAAAAATTGTTAACCCTTTGTTGATACACATTCTACTCTACTGTGTATCAAGAAAACTATATCCAGAAATATGATTCAATTAGATATGTGCCATTTATCTGCTGTTATTTAATATAAACTCATTTAATATTTCTTGTTTATTAAGAAAATCTGAGAAAGAAGACTATCAGAAAAGATGAGGAGAAAGGGCCTACCTAGATTGATTATACTGAGAAGGCAGTGCTGGATTTTTGTTTCAATTTAAAGTATTTATGATAGATGTATTCATTTCGTTCCCAATAGTTTAGTTTTTTTAAATTCACTTTACATCACTATCACAGCTCCTCCCGCCTCACCTCCCACCCTTACAAATCTCTTCCTTCATTTTCCCCTTTTCATTTTCTTCAGAGAACGTGGAGCCCCTCTTGTATCCCATCCCACCCCAGGACATCTAGTCCCACTGAGGTCCACATGAAAACCAAGCTACTTATTTGCTACAAATGTGTAGGGTATTTAGGTCCAGCTCCCCTGGTTTGTGACCCAGGCTTAGTTAGTTTCCATGGTCCCAGGTTAGTTGACTCTTAGGTCTTCTTGAGGTGTCCTTGACACCTCTGACTTGCTCACCATTTATAGCAGCTTTATTCATAATGGCCAGAAACTGGAGACAACCTAAATGTCCCTCAACTGAAAAATGGATAAAGAAAATGTGGTGCATCTACATATGCTACTCAGCGATTACAAACAAAAACATCATGAATTTTGCAGGCAAATGGGTGAAATTTGAGATTGTCATCCTGAGTGAGGTAACCCAGAGCCAGAAAGACAATATGGTATATGTGTACTTGTAAGTGGACCTCAGCCATAAAGTGCATTATAACCATGCTAAAGTCCACAGACAACAAAGGAACTGGGCAATAAGGGGATTCCATATGCTTGCATTCAGGAACCTAGCATAACTTTTTCCTGAGTGGCTTCATCCAGCAGTGGGTGGAGGCAGAAGCAGAGACCCATAGCCAATACCAGGCAGAGCTCAGGAAGTTTTGTGGAAGAGTGGATTATATGTTCAAATTTATTATTATGAAATGTAAGGTGGCTCAGTCAGATAAAGACATTTACCTCTAAGCTTTACAACCTGAGTCCAACCTGTGATATTCACATCACAGAGCCTGGGCCACCAACCAGGGAGGATGCAGGAGCTAGATAGTATTATAGATATTATAAAGAGAGAGAGAGAGAGAGAGAGAGAGAGAGAGAGAGATGATATAAATTAAAATTTTTATCAAATGAAAGCTCAGAGTTAAGAGACTGAGTAAAACCACTTCTTTCAATCCTACTGCTATTTAATGGAATTCATTGTTATGGTTTTTAATATGTATTCCTTCTCATTGACCAGACTACTATACAATTTCTTAATGACACAAACACATGTACTCTTAAATCATTCCCCTTTCAATGAACAATATAGCCAAACTTCCTTATGCTAATATTTAAATATCAATAAAATATTCCTTGTCCATACAGTGTTGCCTTTTTATGTGTATTAGAGTTTAGAGCATTAATCCTTTACTGTGTTGAGGTCTTCCTGTCATTGACAATTTGATTATCTTCTGGTTAATTTTTTCAACTTGATACAAGCTAGAGTCACTTGAGACGAGATAAACTTCCTTGAGAAAATGCCATCAAATGGGCATATGGGTGCATTTTCTTGAATGACGTTTGATGTGTGTGTACAGAGTGCCACGCCTTGTAGGTGGCCCTGTGTGGTTTAAGAAAGCAGGCTCACAAGGCCATGTGAAGCAAACTACTAAGCAGCGCTGTCTACAGTCTCTGCTGCAGTTCCTGTCTCTGGCTTCCTGCCCTGCTAGAATTGCCATCCTCACTTTTCTCAAGGCTGCACTGTTCCCAGGAATTGTGAATGAAATAAAGCCCTTCCTTCCTATGCAGCGTTGCTCATGGAGTTTTATCACATCCCTATTGAGAAACCCAAAATAAGACAATGATGGAAGCATATTACATAAAACATCAGCGATTTCTTTGTACAGAAGTCTGTTAATTTTCTTTTACTTCTCCAGCTTTATTTGCTGAATCAAATGGAATATATGCTTCAAATTCTGATGCAGATTACGAGTAGTTTATATATAAATATCCTTTTCAAATGATGATGTACTATTTTTATTATATAATATAAAAATGGAATTATAAATTATTCTGGATTCAGATAAACACACACACACACACACAGAGAGAGAGAGAGAGAGAGAGAGAGAGAGAGAGAGAGAGAGCTTTTGTACATAGAGCGCACACCAAATTTGTGAATACTTTACAATAGGGAGTGTAACAAAGTTGGACTAGAATTTGGTGCAAGGATGTATTTCGAATAATGTCCCAGATGATGTAAAGGTTGCTAATTTGTACCCTCTGATCTGAGTAGCACAGACTGATGGATCAACCCCGAATTCTGAAGAAAACTGTCACTTCCCCATATGCATAGCACTGATAGCTAGTTCCACAGGCCCCCAAAACGCTCAGGGGGGAAGCTTTATAAAATATACACATCTGCCTATAATCCTCAGAAAAAGAACAGGCATGCAAAAGATAATCATACAATTGCAAGTCGTCAGTCCTGAAATCATATACACATAAGTAACATTATCTAGACTTAGAAACTTTTATTTATAAATTTAGATATATGTGTGTCTCTCTTTGTGTTTTTGTCTGTGTGTCTTTTTGTAACAATAGTTAAAAGGGGGTGCATGGGAGGGACTGAATAAAGAAAATGGAGGTGAGAATAATGTCATTTAATTAAAATTTCAAAAAAAAATACTCTGGAGACAGCAATTGCTTTAAATTCAGGGAGATAATGATTCAAAAAAGCCACATGGATGGTATTCAATTGTGAGTCAACTAATAAAATATGATCAGGCTGAGCTCTGTTTTTCCTGTTCACTCATCGCCCAGGGCCATGTTCACACAGCTCGCCTCTCGCTCAGTGTGTGAGTGCAGCCTGCACACTGAGTCAGACAGGTGTTTGTCATCTTAATGAACAAATGAAATTTAAAACTCTTTGAAAGAATCAAAACTGGAAGTCTATGCTTTACCTCTCAGAGGATGAAGAACATTAATCTTCTTACAATGGCTCCCCTGAAATGGCTGTAAGGCATGACAATGAGTGCTCTCTACTGTTGGGTAAGAATCAGCACAGTTCCAGAAGGTTCATAGATAAAACAGTAGCAAGGCATCCTGGAAAGGCTAGCTCCTACACTCTGGATGTCTTACATACCAGCATGTCTGATCTGTGGACTATTTAGTTCATCTTGCAGAGATTCCGGCACATTTTAAATTGTAAATATATGTCTAAAATAGTCATAAAATCAGTAAGGGAAAAGAGAGGTTATAACAAGCAATCAAAAGGGAAAAGAAGGTAAAGTAAAATGATGGAGTTTTATGCATGTAAAATCACATAAATGAAATTAGCTAGGAAACTGAAAATAAGGTCTCTTAATGTGGCAATGATGATAGTGATGGCTGCAAACAGTGAATATACTTATACCACCAGACCTTTAAAAGTGATTAAAATGGCAACTTTTGTCATTATCTATCTTAACACCAATAAATTACAGATAAATAAATTAAGTAAAAAACAAATATGTAGAGAAAAGGCTCTGAGCATCTTTAAATATCTAACAACTAAAAAGCAAACACAAATGATGATTTTAAGATGGATACTTTGCTTTACAATGTCTGTTTCTCTTTGCAGAGAAAAATAAAAAAAAACACTTGTGTCTTTCCAAACATGCAGTGAGAAAAGAAGCATTAGCCTCTTTCTTAGGCCAAATTTAATTTGTGTAATTATGTTCTAGCTGCCTCGAAGTCCCGGGAAGTCTCTTATGAGCTGTGTCATTTCTACACGTAATCTGTTTATAGCAGTCCTCACCCTTTCAAGTGGTCATTACCATCTGCCTCTGAGGTGGCTTCATTTCAGCCGGAGAGAGCATGAGGTTCCTGTATTGCAGAAATATTCAACATGAACAATCAAGGCTTTGAAGTTTGATGATGCATATCTACCGGACAGCATCTGGAAAGGTCCACTATTAGAAGTGATTTTTATCTCCTATGTTTCCTGGCTACTAGTGTTTATTTTCATTAACACTTTTTATCTTTGAAATACAGTTTGAAAATGAAAATCAAATAGGAATCCTATATGTCCCATTTTCTCTGGAGATGAGTATGCATATGACATTTTTGCATGTCTGTTTCATATAGACATGTTTGATGTGCATGTGAATATATATATATATATATATATATATATATATATATATATATATATGAAGGTGCACTTACTCTTGTGTGGAAGGAGAGGTCAGTGGTAAATGTCCAGGATCCTCTCCAATCATTCCCCACCATAGATATGTACATGTAACAGTATTATATTATTGTTTTTATTATTCATTATTATTATTAACAATATGTTATATTACTCTCTACTATATGTTATATTAAGCATATATTAAGCATAATTATAAAAGTTAAATTTCACTGTACAGTATAATCTAGCTTCATAGTCTACTGTAGCTATCTACTGAATTACCAGAGTACAGCATACACCAACCCAAAATTCAACAATTCAAACACTCTCGAAACCGTACAAGTATTTTTTATTTCCACTAGTAAATGTTAAATACCTATCCAGTTGCTGACTCCTTGGCACTTTTCATAGCATGAGATTTGAAGATAGTGATGCCACTTTGCCTTCATCTCCTGTTCTGACACTCATTTTGTTTTGCATGGGAAAGAGTCTGCCAACTATGTTGTCTTTTTTTTTTCTTACACCATGAAATGTCAAAGGGTGTATCCTTCCACTCTGTAACACAGTACTGTGCCCAACACATACATTCAGTAACCATTTACTAAACTCATTTACAGCATTATAACTCCAAAAGCCCAAAGAGAAATACCCCGTGAGTGTAAAGACATTAAAAAGAGAAACAAGCTGAGAAAACATGGGAGGTATTTCATCAACTTATTTCTCAGCTTCCTTGTGCTCTACACCATGTCTTCCTAAATAATATTATCATAATAGTAGGGGCATGCATAAAGCTTCTAGAAACTAGCCTCTAGCAGAAGCGGTGCATTCTGAAGTTATGGCCAAGCGAAAGCAGGCACAGTCAGGCATATATCCCTTTCCCTCCAAGAATGGGAAACATGTGGTTTCAAAAAAAAAAAAAAAAAAAAGGTTCAAAGTGAGATATGCTGAAATAATATGAATAGGGTACAAATAGAAGGCTGCGATCTTGGGATCCATACTAATCATGATTGAATGGATAATATAGCAATGTCTAGGGTGTCATTAGCTGTTTCCCACAGTAATCGTTGGTGTTCTGTGGGCTCTGAAACTATGGTGTGAATGAGACCTTCCACCAGGAACTAAGTGCTCACTGGCTGCATGATGTGAAGGATCATTAACCACATCTTGCTGAAGAACATTACAGGTTATAAAAATGTCATCTAGACCATGCCGACAAGCCCATCTGTATTTAAGGCTGAATCCCTTTGAGATAAAAGCACTCCATGTGGCTCAAATGGGGCTGTTATTTCAGATGTCAGAAAACGATTAACATATAACTGGAGCACACGAGCCATAACAGAGCAATTGGAAAATGTGGGATATGAAATCTTTTCAACAGCTCCACTTACAGCCTAGTTCATCAAAACAATACATTTTATAAGACCAGGATTAATATAAATAAAACAAAGCTTTTAAAAAATGTTTCACAATATACCACTACAATTACTGGGAATCTGAGAGTCTGTTATACAATTAGTGGCCAGAGTTCTCCTTTAGAGGATGATGCTTAGGGGTAGAAGTTAAGGAATTTATGGTTATAAACACTGGATTCGACCATGGAAAGGACAGTATTTATTGAAATACCTAAAGGGAAGTACTATTCCAAAATAGAAAAAAAATGAAATAAGCTTGTACATTTTATGGAAAAATAGAAATGGGCTGGATTGCTTTTTGAGGAGAAATAATGAACCATTCTAGTACCTATGTATATATATATATATATATATATATATATATATATATATATATTCATCTATGAGAAAATATGCACTTACATTATATTCTGCTACTAGCTTTATCTTTTCTTCTCCATCTACAATATAATACATTACAATGTATGAATGCATATTTTCTCTAGTCTTTGTGCCAAGAGGAATGGAGATGTACAGTTCTTTAATTCATCGACATGTGTTTTCTTTAAACTATGATCATATTTTCCTTGCACAACTCCCCCAAGATGCTACCGACCTCTTTACTCACCCAACTTTATCTTCTTTCACTCTCTCTTTCTCTCTCCCCTAACAACAAATCCACAAATAAAACAAATTAAAAAACCCAGCAAGACAAGGAAAAAATACCAAAACAGAAGGTATACAACATTTTGTGGATATCTTCATCAAACCCATCAGCACAACACCTAGGGAAATGTGAAGAAGAGGAGGCAGAAAGAGTGTAAGAGCCAGGGGTGATGGTTAACTCTAAGAGGAAACTGTCTTCTAGATACAATGGGTCTGATAAACATATGAACTCGCAATGGCCTTAGAAGTACAAAATCTGTATAGGTTCAAGAAATACAGGATCTAGGCACTGAAAGAGTGAAAGAGACACAGAAAGCCACTCCTAACTGAGGGACCATTTGCAGTTGATACCTACTGGCAAAGGATAAGTCAGTTTTCTTGGATGGAGTGTCACTGGGTATATCAACTTCCCTCCAGGGCACAATCTATGTCAAAGAGTAGTTGTCCAACATGTGTCTCTTTAACCTCATTCTATCACTGCCATCTTCCTTAAGTGTCAATTTTCTGGAAAACCATCCTACAGACATGCACTCTTCCATTTTGCTCTACCTTCTTTTATGCTCCAACATTCTTTATTACACTTGTACAAAGGTAGGAATGGCTCATGAGGAGATAGTGCCAATTAATCTGTATTTTAGATGTTTCTCGTCAGATGCTCTGTGTTAAATGGAAAACCCATGAGTTAACTTGACTGCTGTTGTGGAACTCATGTTGAAGTGGATTCTTTAAGATGTGATTAGTTAACAGTCTTAGGGTGTTACTGTTGTGAAGAGACACCATGACCAAGGCAACTCTTGCAAGGACAACATTTAATTAGGGCTGGCTTACAGGTTTAGAGGTTCCGTCTATTATCATCAAGGTAGGAACATGGTAGCATCCAGGCAGTCATGATACCATCAGAGCTGAGTTCTACATCTTCATCTGAAAGCTGCTAGCAGACTAATGACTTCCAGGAAGCTAGGACTAGGGTACTAAAGCACACGCCCACAGTGACACACCTATTCCAACAAGGCCACACCTACTCCAACAGAGCCACACCTTCTAATAGTTCCATTCCCCGGACCAAGCATATACAAACCATAACAGTAACCACGAGAAAGTAATTTCTTTATCCAGTAACTGTGTCAATTTTTAAAATAGCGAGAGAGTTACAGCTCTCCTAGCACTGCCTTAGTTACTGTGAGAATGAGTTACAACAAAGGGAGTTCCCTCTACTTGTTTTCTCTCTCACTCACTCACTCACTCACTCAATGACAAAAGGTTCTTTCGATGCCATCAGTTCTGAACTTCAAATACACAGGACTATAAGCTTGTGTTGGGCATGCCATTATATTGAGAAACATTGCAATGAGAAATCACACTAAACTCAAACTAAAGGCATATTCGGACGTAAAGTGGAACTTTCTGCTTTCTTCAGAGTTGTATCAGGTGATTTTTCTGGAAGCTGTCTTTCTCTTATTGGATATTTTATGTATTTACATTTCAAATATTATCCCCCTTCCCTCTTTTCCTCTCTGGAAACCCCCCTCTCCCATCCTTTCTCCCCCTGCTTCTATGAGGACGCTCCCTCCTCCAACCCACCCACTCCCACCTGGCGTTCCACAACACTGGGGAATCAAGCCTTCACAAGACCAAGGGCTTCTATTCCTACTGATTCCAGACAATGCCATCCTCTGCCTGCTACATATGTGGCTTGGACCATGGGTCCCTCCATGTGTACTCTTTGGTTGGTGGTTTAGTCCCTGGGAGCTCCATGGGTACTAGTTGGTTGATATTATTGTTCTTCCTATGAGGTTGTAAACCCCTTCAGCTCCTTCAGTTCTTTCTTTAACTCCTCCACTGGGGACCCCATGCTCAGTCCAATGGTTGGTTGCAAGCATTCACCTCTGTATTTGTCAGGCTCTGGTGAAGGCTCTCAGAAGACACCTACAACAGTACCCTGTCAGCAAGCACTTCTTGGCATCCACAACAGTGTCTGGGTTTGGTGTCTGTATATGGGATGGATTCCCAGGTGCGGCAGTCTCTGGATGGCCTTTCCTTCAGTTTCTGCTTCACACATTGTCTCTATATCTCCTCTGGTGAGTATTTTGTTCTCTTTTCTAAGAAGGACTGACACATCCACATTTTGGTCTTCCTTCTTCTTGAGCTTCATATGGTCTGTGAATTATATCTTGGGCATATCTTAGTTTTTAGGCTAATATCCACATATCAGCGAGTGAATACCATGTTTGTTCTTTTGTGACTTGGTTACCTCACTCAGGATGATATTTTCTAATTCCATATATTTGCCTAAGAATTTCATGAAGTCATTGTTTTTAATAGTTAAGTAGTACTCCACTGTGTAAATGTGCCACATGAAGATCATGTGATTCTTTCCAACTTCTGGCTATTATAAATAAGGCTGCTATGAACATAGGGAAGCATATGTCCTTGTTATATATTAGATCATCTTTTGGGTATATGCCAGTAGTGGTATAGCTGGGTCCTCAGGTAGTACTATGTCAAATTTTCTGAGGAACTGTGAGACTGATTTCCAGAGGGGTTGTACCAGCTTGCAGTCCCACCAAAAATGGATGAGTGTTCCTCTTTCTCCACATCCTTGCCAGGATCTGCTATCACTTGAGTTTTTGATCTTAGCTATTCTGACTGGTGTGAGATAGAATCTCAGGGTTGTTTTGATTTGCATTTCCCTGATGATGAAGGATGCTGAACATTTCTTTAGGTGCTTCAATATTTGTCAGTTGAAGATTGTCTAGTACCCCATTTTTAATAGGGTTATTTGGTTGTCTGGAGTCTAACTTCTTGAGCTCTTTGTATATATTGAATATTAGCTCTTGATTTTATGTAGTATTGGTAAAAATCTTTTCCCAATCTATTGATTGCCATTTTGTCCTATGACAGTTTCCTTTGCCTCAAAGAAGCTTTGCAATTTTATGAGATCCTATTTGTCTATTTTTTGTTGTTAAAGTATAAGCCATTGGTGTTCTGTTCAGAAAAATTTCCCCTATGCCCATGTGTTTGATGTTCTTCCCCACTTTCTCTTCTATTAGTTACAGTGTATTTGGTTTTAAGTGGAGGTCCTTGATCTACTTGGACTTGAGCTTTGTACAGGGAAAAAAGAATAGATTGATGTGAATTCTTCTATGTGCTAACCACCAGTAGATGTAGCACCATTTGTTGAAAATGCTGGTTTTTTTTT
>JADRCC010165891.1:0-10143 GCA_019843855.1 Hylomyscus alleni
GTTTTTCAAGACAGGGTTTCTCTGTATAGCCCTGGCTGTCCTGGAACTCACTCTGTAGACCAGGCTGGCCTCGAACTCAGAAATCCGCCTGCCTCTGCCTCCCAAGTGCTGGGATTAAAGGCATGCGCCATTAATTAGCTCATTCTGCCCTATCTTTAAGAACTTTCATTTGGATTCATTTTCACAAAACATTATAAACTATAATTTCTGAATTAACACTAATGTGAGAGCTACCAAGTCGAGAACTATAAACTATGTAGTATCTCCACTATCCTTCTGACTTATTCATTTATTTATTTCACAAACTCTTGGGCCAGAAAATATCTGCAGGTCTTAGGATTTAAAAACAAAAAAAAATCAAACAAAAGCAAGAAACATGGAAACCTATTACCATTTTTTTACTAAGTGGATATGGAGTAATACCTCCTTCTAACTACGTATTTGTTCACAGATACTGTTGTTCTCTGCACCGGTCAAACAAACTTCTGTTTCTAATGGTCTGTATGAGTGTGATGCAAGGACTCATAATCAGTCAGCCTACTGAATGGAATTTTGGATTTATCCCTTCAAGGTTCAAAAGTTCAGGTAACATTGAGGAATAAGAGGAAGGGTGTGTGTGTGTGTTGTGAAATGATTTTTACATCTACAATATGACTGTTGAACTGATGAACCCACAGCATGGTCATTGTACTGTACATGATGGAATCCATCAACATTTCATCATAGGCGTGGTAGGAGCTGATGACCCAACTACTTATAGAGCAACTGGTAATTAATAGCTACAGAGTAAGATGAATAAAACTAAAAATATCCATAGAATAAAGTTGTTGGGAAATGATTCTAATGCTTTGTCTTAATTCAGCTCCCAAAAGCTGAGCTTCCAGTTGCTAAGGAAGTCCCTAGCTGTGTGTGTGTGTATGTGTCTTTAATTCAAAAATCCAGAGAGTACTGGGGGTGGAAGTTGGCTATAGGCTTGATCACCCATCAGGTGCGAGCTCAAAGTGGGATTAGCTAAATATATAGTGTATAATAAATATGGTGGTTTGAATATGCTTGGTCCTTGGGACGTGGCACGATTAGGAGTAAGAGTGCCCTTGTTGGAGAAAGCGCATCACTGGGGAGGTGTGCTTTGAGTTCCAATGTTCAAGCCCCACTCAGTGTGGAATAGAGCCTCCTCCTGGCTGCCTGTAGCAGAGAGTCTCCTTCTTGTCCCCTTCAGATTGAGATGTAGAATTCTTGGTATCTCCATCACCAAGTCTGCCTACATGCTGCCATGATTCCCACCATGATGATAATGGACTTTACCCCTGAAACTGTAAGCCAGCCCCAATTAATTGTTTGCTCTTATAAGAGTTGGCTTTGTCCTGGTGTCTCTTTAGAGCAAGGAAACCCAAACTAAGACAAGCAAGCATATAGTATAACGGTCAAGGCAAAGGTAGACTTTAGATTTCAAAGAACATAAGCTTTAAGCAAATAAATAAACACATTGCCATATAATATCACTTACATGAATCCATAGTACATGAGTATTAGGTCAAAACAGACAAATGGTTGGTTACTTGAAAATAATTGTAGTTAGGATTCTGATTTCTTTTCCCTACATACTATACTTATATAATCCAATCTGAGCAGAGTATCTGGTCAATCAAATTAGCAATAATCCTCAACCTTAATCTATATATGTGATTATCCTTGAGATCTGAGCAGGTGCTTCATGTTTTGATATCTCTGTGTCAGGTTACTAATGCCTTCTTTCAGTATAAATCTTGGTAGTTTACAGCAGCCTGAAATACCCCTTGTGTATATTTTACCCAGTAATTTTTATGTTGTGTGATCCTGTCCCTTGGCTGGAAATTTGTACTTTCTCATGCAGTTTTCTACTCTTTTCTCCCTACCTCACTACCCTGCTGTAGAGGCTATGTACTGATTGTATGCAATGTTTTCTGTTTTGTTTTGTTTTGTTTTGCTGTGCATTAACAAGTATTATCAAGTCATCTCTTTATCAGTATTCCTCTCATGTTTTTATTTACATTTCCATCATTGGTGCTAGAAATCAAAGCCAAGAAATTTTTCTTGCTTGGTCAGCTTTCTACCAATGAGCTGTGTGTCTGCTTTGGCCCTCATTAGCAATGGACTGGAGTTTCAATTACTAATTATAATTCATTATAATTTGTATTTTGTGTTAGCATAATTTCTGAAAATAATTTTGGCAGATATTTTGTCTTTTTTAGGGAGAAATTAAAAAACTTGTTTATTAAATAGTCAACTCAAATTTATACAGGCAGTAGAAAACTAGGTGAAGTTGTAATTCTAAATTATAATGTGCAATTTTTACTAATTTTTAAAACTTCATTTCATATGAAACCTGCTATCATAATACTAAGTAGCAATCACTTTATTAGTATCTGTAACATGGAACTAAAATGTACTTATTTTTACAGAATGATACATTTCCTGGGACATGTGCAAAATCTATCATTCTGAGATAATAGCAGTCTTTGGAGTCAGATAAATTCAAGTCAAGATGGTTTGTAATAAGTAATACATACACCTATATCTGTTAACTCTGAACAAACACATTCATTTTCTGTGAATTCTCTCTTAATATCCAGTTTGAGGAATTTAGAGTTTGTTTAAAAATAAAAAGACACCCAAATTTCTGTTTGAAAACCAAGTTTAAGAAAGCAAATACTATCAAAGCCAACTTTAAGACAAGTGCCAACAGAGAAAATTAATTGACTAATGTAAAATTATTAATTAATGTAAATGATGACATTCTAGGGATAAAAGCAATCTGTGGTCTGCCTATTTTCTATCTATCTACCCAGAATAGTTCAAAGACAATTCAATCTCATTCCATTTTGTTTCCAGGAATGCAAATTAATAATTGTATGTGCACCAATGAGAAATCTGGTTAGTTGCTGTGGTGGTTTGAATGAAAATGACCCTAATAGCCTCATAGGGAGAGGCATTATTTAAAAGGATTAAGACATGTGGCCTTGTCAGAGAAGATGTGGCCTTGTTGAAAAAAATGTATCTCTGCATGTGGGCTTTGAGGTTTCAGAAGCTCAAGCCAGGCTCAGTGGCTCACTCTCTTCTCTTGCTTGCAGATCTAGGTGTAGAACTCGTTGTGACTCCTTCTCCAACACCATGTATGCCTCTGTACCACCATGCCTCCTGCCATGATGAACTAACTAATCTTCTGGATCTGTAAGCTAGCTATACTTTAATTTTTCCTTTATAAGAGTTGCTGTGCAGAAAAGCCCAGAGGTCCAGCTGAATGAATAGAAATATGCACCAGTGTGGAGTGTCAGATGGGGGGAACTTCTAGAAATTCCCAGACACCAAGGATTTGAGAGGATTCCAGGACTCAATGGAGATGACCTTAGCAGAATGTCTAACAGTGGGGAGATGGAACCTGAATAGACCACCTGCAGTAGTTAGATATGGCCCCCAGTTGAGGGATTGGGCTGTCCACCTATCTCAAAAGTTTTGATCTAGAATTGTTCCTGTCTAAAGGAAATGCAGGGACTGAAAAATGGAGCAGAGACTGAAGAAAAAGCCATCCAGAGACTTTGAGATCCATCCCATGCACAGGTACCAAACCCTGACATTTGTGCTGATGCCATGTTGAGATTGCAAACAGGAGCCTGGCATGGCTGTGCTCTGAGAGTCTCTAACAGAAGATGACCGAGACAGACCAATCACTTATAAGTAATCACTTATGGTTACTTATAACCAATCACTGGACTGAGGGCTGGGACCCATAAGGAAGATTTAGGGGAAGGACTGAAGGTGCTTAAGGTGATTGCAACCCCATAGAACAACAGTATCAATTAACAGGACCCCTCAGAGCTCCCAGAGACTAAGCCACCAACCAAAGTTCATACATGGGCTGGTCTTTGTCCCCTACTACATAAGTAGCAGAGGACTGACTGCCTTGTCTGCCCTGAGTGGGAGGGGAGGCCCCTGATGCCCCAGAGAAGGGGGATTCTAAATTGGGGTGAGGTGGGAGTGGACAGATGGGTAAGAGAGTATCTTCTTAGAGGTAAAGGGAAGGGAGGCTGGGTAGGAGGCCCATTTGAAGGGAAACAACATTTTAAATGTAAACAAATAAAATAATAACAAATTGCTATAGTCACATATTTCTTCACAGTATTAAAACCTAAGAGAGTTGTCCTTCTGTTAAATAGAAAATATTACCATGCTGCCCCCTGTATACTTTCACAGGAAATCCTGTTAATGTTGTGATGTTGATTAAACTTCTTTGAGGAACTGGTGGAGATACCGTTTCTTCCATTGAGCCTCTAATGAAGTCCAGCATAACGGCAGGAGATAAATCTGAACCTTTACCAGAACTCTTAGACCTGGCAGTGAATCAGAGAACAGGTTTGACTACTGAAAAGGCAGAAGGGGCATAGGGGCCCCCTATATCCTCATAATTGACCAATTTTGAACATGAAGAGATAATTAATTTTGGAAGAAGAGAACACCATAAACAATAATACAATGTGAGATGAAAGGTGACAATATGATTTTTATAAATAGCTCAATAAAAACAATTGAATGAAAATTTAAAACTAATACCCAGACTAATGAGGTGTGGCATCTACAACACTAAAACAAAAATGTCACAGAAAAAGAGCTACCTAGATGAAAGTACAATGGGATTATCATTTTGAAAAGCACAGAATAGGAACAAATGTGAAAAAGGTGAGATAATAGGGAATGGGGGGGGACCAAAGCAAAAGACAGAGGGGAAAAGTCTGATGGGGAAGAGACTCTATCATAGCTATAGGCAACAGTAGCTCTGTGTCACTCTTAGGATTATCTGTTTAAGAAATTCTTGACTTGAGCGTTAGTGCACAAGTCTCAGACAGTTTTTAAACTATGGAAAACTACGTAAAATCCTGCTGATTTGGATAGAGGAGAGATTGTTGGTTATGTAGTGGTACACAGCTTTCATGGAATTCTTAAAGGGGTTTGAAATCAAGAAGGTCCAGAGCTATGGTTCCCTATAAATTCACTATGAAAAGATTATGAGCAAAGAATTTTATATTCTTGAAGATTGCTTTGATGTGAGATGGAAATGGAAGAACATTCTGAACATAAAGCATTTCAGAAATATGTACCCTCAGTGACCTTGACAAGTTTCTGTCAGCTCTGGAAAGTTCGAACTCAGATTAAAAAGCACAGATTTGGAAAAGTGTGATATAACAGTTGGTAGACAAAGGTTACTGGTTAATTTGGGTATATAGTTAACAAGGGATTTTTTGTTATTTAAAATGAAATCATTAGAAAATTAAAGGTATATAAATTTTAACTTTTAGGTAAAACAAAACCATAAAAAGAAACAAAGAAACTAAGCAAAGGAAATAACAAAAATTAAATTAGATTTGAGAATTAATAAGCAATCCCATGTCGTAGAAATAAAGACATAAAGGTAATTTATTTTTACATTCAAATATTGATTGAAGTTACATTACATGGAGGAATTATATTTAATGCCCAGTGACATATATTGGATGCCTTCCTTCATGTTTTTGACCAGGTGAGACCAAATCCATTTCAAAAACAATATAGGCTATTGCCATTCCACTTCAGTCCTTTATTGTAAAACCCTGTTGTGGAAAATACCATACATTTTGGTCACAGGATGCAGACAAATTGAGTGGGTACTAATGTGGAAGTTTCCTTCTACTAGAAGTGTTTTAGTACAGAAAGGAACTATACAGGTTACTGATGGAGGAGAATTGCCAACAATTTTACTGAGCTTTGATCTATGATAAGGACCATTCTGGCCGGGTAGGAAGGTGGGCACATTCATGCAGTGGTAGCATAAGTCTATCAGGTAACAAACTGCTTTCTGATTGAATTTAAGGCAAGTTCCACTGTGTGTGTGTGTGTGTGTGTGTGTGTGTGTGTGTGTGTGTGTGTGGGTGTGTGTTACATTATATAATACTGTTATATTTTACAATGGATATAGCATCAAATATCTTTTTAAAGAATTATGTTTATGCCCATAGATTAGTGAAGCCCCAAAGGTCTGTTCTAATTGGACTCAGTGGGGTTATAAAGAAAACAACAAATAGAAAGGAATAAGAGGCTGGAAGGTAGACAAGGCAGGGGAATCTGGAAGAAGAGTAAGATAGAAATGGATCAAAATACATTCCACATACATGTGTAAAAATACCCCCAAATAGTTACATACAATTTTAAAAATTTAGACATACTTTATAAAAATGCATTTATATAAATTAAAAGTTTAACATTAAAAGGTATATAGAGATTTCATAAAAAATAATAAATCAGATACCTATGTTATGATCACAATTGTGAGTAAAAGGATACCCTTTTCCAACACACACACAAAAAATGGGTTTAAAAAGATTTCTCAGTGAAAAAAAAATTGTCCCATGGGTATAAGAACTGAATTTTGAATACGCAGACCCTCCAGAAAAGCAGGGCAGTGTAGAGGTTTTTTGAAACCCCAGTATCAGGGAGGCAGAGAAGAGGAATCTCCAGGGAGAGGTGGCTAGCTAGACTAACCAGGACATGGAGGTTTGGGTTTCACAACAGACCTGCCATAGTAAATAAATAAGAAATTGGTAAAGAAAGCATCCTATGCACTTGACTATCTCATGTAAATGACAATATAGAAACTTACCTAATTTTCTGAACAACAACGTTTCATTTTGTTACTAACTAAACTCTTTTCCAATTTTCTCTGTAGCTGTATATACTATAATATTTCTGAGTAGTGGAATCAAGAGTGCTTTGGTACAGTTTCTTCTCTTTTCTTCTTAAACCTGAATGTTATGCAGATGCATTGGTTGGAAATAGATTGGCTACTGTGGGTCAAGGAGTGGAAGGCAAATATTGACAATGATACAGAAAGGAAAATTACAACCCAATTTAAACCATCAACAACAAGAAGAACAGAAAGAATTTGGATATATAAGAACTGATTTATGCAGGTCTCATTTTTCTTTTTCTTTCTTTTTTTTGCATATTTTTCAGTAATATGGGAGATATAAATCGCTTCCATCGTCTTTGTTAAAGATTCTATTTTGTGATCTTTCCAGTACTCAATGACAGATTCTTGGCATCTCAGTATTATTTCTCTTGATTTTATTTTTGTCAAAAAATAGATTTGATTCCATAGATTTTTTTTTTTACTAGAATCAGAAGAGAAGACAGATCTTTATATACTAGAAGGCTTTATGCTTTTAAACACTGAAAATACACATTTATAATAATACAACATGATAGCGTGAAGTTTGAAGACAAGTTATTTCCCATTGTTTCCTTCACATTCTAGTTTGTCTCTTACCACGGTTCCAATCTAGAAGGAAAATTACTGATTTGTTTTTCAACGTTCCCATGTTCACACATTTGCTGCAAATATTGATGGTGATTACTTTCCAGATTTTCAAATTTCAATAGTATTGCAAGTTGGTGTGTATAGTCTGCTGATTGGTTTGTCTCCAGTTACCATTGTTTTTCTAGATTAATACATAGTAATATTTTTCTCCAGTTTTATTCTTTTTTAGTAATAATAATGCTTAGAGACTGTTATAATTCATGTATTTATTAACTTTCTTTTGGATGGCCTTTTATATTGGTTCTACAATTTTTTACCTAAAAGCAAATGATGCTATGAACAGTTCTCCAGAACTTTTTTGTGGGTGCATGACATTATCAATTGTCCATAGCTGGTGATATAAATTTTATATCAGTGTGTGTGCGTGCGTGTGTGTGTGTGTGTGTGTGTGTGTGTGTATGTGTGTTCACTTGAACTATATCTTTAAGACATGACACTGACAATTTCACATTCTCCAAACCCATCCTAATGTATATGTTAACCTAGATTCCTTTGATCCTACCCAGGAGCTGTCTATGTTCTTTGGTATCAGTTTATATGGTACATATAAGTAAAGCATATATTAATCAAGAGTTTAATGAAAACAGGCACAATCAAGAATACATTCTAGAAAAGGAATGGTTGTAAGAACATCCACAGCTCCAGTCTAGGCAAGGGTACTTTTTGCAGAAGCCAGCCTATTATAAATTATGTATAAAATGCAAAATTATCTATGGTGGGTTGTATACACCTAAAGTTGAAAAGTTTACTAAAGAAAGGGCAGCGACACTCAGTACATGTTTCTTTGGAGGGAAAGTTGCGTTACTATGACCTAGCTAGCATGGAACACTATCTATCAGACATTGTCCCTTACATCTGTTCTGAGGTCCTGAGCTAGCACATTTGGTACTGACCACTGCCATTTTTTTTAAATCTTGACCACCAACCAAATATCACTGCTATCTTTCCTCTTTGTTTCAATGCTCAAGCTGGTTCTGGTTATTTTTGTTCTAATGCTGGGAGCCTGTTGGTTAGTTTCTCCTAGAGGTAAATCCCTGCCTAACACTTAGCAAAAGCAATTTTAAAACTAGCAGTTTATTAAAAGTGAAATATTTCTTCTGAGTCTGCTTTGTGTTCACTCCCATTAACAGTGTGGCTAAGCTTTTCATGTGTTTTTATATCACTGAAGATTTCACATCTGTGACTAACATGCTGGTATCTTTGCCTTATTATGTATTTGGTTATTTAGTTATTTGTTAATTGTTGGATAAGACTGCATTTTTAGCTAAATACATCTCACAGAATGGACATTTATTCAGGCACCTGTGGCACACTTTGAACTGTTTAGATGCTCATGGTGAATAAACGACAGAAATTTATTTCTCATCACATTGATTGTAAGAATCCCAAGATGAAGTTCTTGGTAGCTTTTGTGTCTAGTAAGAGCCAGAGACCCCTCTTTTTGCTGCAATCTTACTCAAAAAAAAGGAGACTTTCAGATATTTGCTTATGGGGCTCTGATCCTACTCTTGAGAGGTCTATCCTAGGACATCTCAAAACTCCTATCTACGCTTGACCATCCTTTGTGGTAATTAGTCTGAGAGTGTAAATTTTAAAGAGTTACAAACATGTACAAATATGATTATGGTTGTGTGTATGTGTGTGTGCTTATGTTAGTTTTCTGTTGCTGGTTTCCTAGTAGTGAACACAAATATAGCAGCTTAAAATAACACAAACATCATTTTATAGTTTAGCAAATGACTGGCAAAAGTTTCTGAGATAACTCCAGGGAGCATTCTCTTCAGGAGAACAAGAAGGGAATTGCTTCGCTATTATCCTTCAGATCCTAGGAAAGACACACCTGTGAGTTGGTTTAGCATCCCCAAAGCCAGCATTATCATTCTAATCATTGATTGTCTCTCTGTATTCTTGTCTTTCTGATCAGCTCCTGGTGTTCTATTTTTAAGTGTTCAAGCAATCAGAACTTTAAGCACATCCACGGAGTCCTTTATTCATGTAATGTATTATGTCCATAAGTTCAGAGAATCATAGACCTGTCATTTTGAGAATCAGTGTTTTCAACATATGCCTATGGGCATAGAGTGATCATGGTTCTTTAGAAATTAAAGTATTATATTTATAACGTACAAAATTGTTGCTGCTTGTATTCTAATACTATGTCCCTGAAAAACTGTTTGCATAAGAGGGTCTGTATATAGTTTCTGGGAAACTGTCCCCAGTTAATTCTGATAGGAAAATAAAGATTAGCCACCAGCTAATAGCTGCAGAGGAGAGATGGGGGTGGGATTTAGGGTAACTAGGTTTGGGACCCACGGGAAGCAAGAGAAGGAGAAACACCATGTCTGGGGTGGGAGCAGGAGAGAGAGTAAAGTTGCCATGTAAGGGGGCCAAGAGGATGTGGCCCAGAGGGCTGTTCATCTGGGTCTAGACGAAACATAGAGATTAGTAGTAACTCAGAGGTAGATTCTAACAACGTAGAAGTTCAACAGTTGTTTAGCTATTGGGATGCTTAAGGCATATTATAATATAAAGGCTGTGTGTGTGTCTTTCATTCAGGAATACGAACCATTGAGGTGGGAAGTAGCCCCATGAGGAGATTTACTAAAAAATTATCTCAACATAAAATCACTAGAATTTCATGAATATAGTCAATTTTTCCATCTAAAAACAATGAGTCTAATGTGAAGGAGTGATTTTTATTGTTTTCTCTGATTTTGAATCATGTAAAGATTATAAACATGACTCAAACCCCTTCATGA
>JADRCC010165897.1:0-17370 GCA_019843855.1 Hylomyscus alleni
GGGGGGGAAGCAAGTGATAGGATCACAGGATGGTTTCCAGGACTCGCTCCATTATTTTTTTTTTTTAACTTTTTCACACCATTACTCTATCATACATTTATGGTTTTGAAAAGAGATGTTAAGTTAGAATTTTAAAAAGAGATGTTGTTAAGGAGTAGAGGAGAGGAAGAACATAGCTTAACTGATGTTGAAAGAATCAGAGAAACTAATGCCAGGCCTGTGGACATGGGAGCCGGTATGAACACAGCTGCTCCATATATGTTGACTTTGAGAGCATCCTGGAAGTTTGCAGAGAGACCTGTGGCAACTCTTGAGTAACTGGGAGTTGATGGGAATTCATGGTATCAATCCCAAGGAGCCAAAGAATCCTAAGCAGACTTCCAGTTTTCTGCGTTTCTCAAAGGCTAATGTTCCAATAAGAAGTTCAACATCAGAACTGTTTTTACATTCTACTCCTTTTGAGAACTCAGAATGCCATTATGAGATGGAGACAGCGTGTGTGGAGTTCTGACCTCCTGAGGGATGGAAAGAAATTATGGCACTCGCCCTTTAGTTCCTCCTACCATACTTCGAATAAACACCAAAAGGGAAACAAATTAAAAGATTGCGCTTCCCCTGCCCTGACCCCAAGGTCAAACGTGGCCACGTGGCCACGTGGCCAGAAATAACTGTCTGGGTCAATTGCATAATCTCACAGAGAAGCAGCAGTTCTCAGGCTTAGAAACATGGAATGCATTCATCTGGTCTCAGAATTAACCCAAATACAGTTTGGTGGGCTCCTGCATTTCACGTCCATGTGGTGTTACATAGAACAGATGCTGGGAGAAATGGAAATACCACACCAGTGACACTTGGAATAACAGTGTTTATATTTCCTTGACTTTGGGTTGTCATCGTACTGTTCTGTGCTTCCCTTAGTAACTCACTAAGACAACGGGACTTCAGTGAGGTGATGTCTAAGTGCAATTTGTTATGAACTGCACAAGCATGTACACATCAAATACATAGTCAATCCCTGGGAGGAGGGCATTAAATCCTTTCTAGTATAGAAAGCTCCAATCTTTTCCATGAGACACACACACACAGAGTGAATGCAGCACACACACATACACACACACAGTGAAAGTTGACTGAATGCAGCTCATGCGGGCATAACGGGATTGTGGTCTTTCATCTGAAAAAACACCACTGTCTCTGCAGGGCTTCTCACTCATCTCTCCTTGCTCTATTTTAACAGAATGGTCTTGTAACTCTTGGTTTGAAAGTTGTCATACAGCCTCACAGCAGGCTTATATTATCTACAGAGTTCTTTATGAAGAAATATAAATCACCACAAATGAGACTTTTCACAGCCAGATATATGTAGAAATCTGTGTCAGTGCTTTCCTGGCTGGCTAAAAAATATCTCTGGGCTCTGAGGCGTCCTCACAACTCATCCCGCTCCCTACCCTTTTGGGAAGCAATTCTCAAAACTTGAGATTTATGGTCCGGAGAGAAGACAGTGGCTATAAAGTTTTCTATTTTCTCTTTTCTTTAATATTAATGCAGAGAACGAGGCATCATCGTTCATTATTTTAGTTCATGAGTATCCTGTGAGTTTGAAATACGTTCCTGGAGATGTGGCTCACCTCTGCTTAATAGGGGAAATATGTGGACTTTGGCAACAGGCTGTTTTTCCCATTAAATATTTTTTATGTAGATTGTATAAAACCCACATTAGGAACAAAATCTTAATATAAATGCAATATCCAGGCTTAGTTTAAAATTTTAAAATCTTTACAAAATATTAATTCCTTCTGAGCCCCAAAAGTAAAATATCATGGATTGGAGAACAGCCAGCCCGTCTATTATTGTTAGAAATTGTGATGATAATATCTTCTCATTTTATTTTATTATTTCCACCGATGCACAGCATTTCTGACCAGCTTTATCGACATCACTGTAAGCCGAGTCTCACTCTGCAGTTAGCATCCCCTTAGCATGCAAAGCCTTTAGAAGCAAATAACATGCTCTGGGTAATTTAAAATAAAGAAGGCGCATTGCTCCAGCTCACCCCAGTCCTCTTAACTTCCAAGCCAGGGCTCTAATCCAGATTTGCCTCACCTGATTCTTTAGGAAATTTTTAAAACTTATTTTTCCACCGAGGTAAAGAATCATCCCCAATTCTTGCTGACGTCAGAATGGAGCGATTTCACTATATGCTATTGTGTTTCTTACCTTGACCATTTCTGTGGTTCCTGTCCTTTAATTTACAAATCCTCGCTTCTCTGTTTTAGGTAGAACTTTAAGAAATAGATGGGAAAGAGCTTAAGTTGGAGACCCCCAAGCATATTGCTTGTTGTTGACAGATTGCTTGAAGGTCTTGCTGGGAGAGAGTGAGTTCAACCATGGCTCAGACTGTGTGCTGGATCCCTTGCTTCATCTGCTGAAAGCTTGCTCTGCCCCGACTAACGATTATCCCCCTAGGTGGAATTACAGTGATTTAGCATCTATTGCATGTACCGTGGTTCCCAGCACTATGTGTATTCCCAGCCACCAGAGTCCCATCTGTGCAGTAGGTGATGTTCTTGTCCCCAGTGCTAGTGCTCAGAGAGAGCTGGGAAGTGCAAAGCCATGGCTTGCAGCTCACCTCCGGGCCTGTTTTATCTGTGCACTTCGTCATTTATAACTGTTAATTGTTTGCTGCCAGTGACTGAACCCAGGGCCTCACAGTTGCTGCATTTTATCCCTGCACTGTACCCCCAGCCTCATAATAAGTATATTTTAGAGAAGTCAAAGTCAGATTTCAAACATTGACAGATCCCCTCCACCCCAGATCTGAGGGCAGTGCCTGTTTGGAAAATAACTAAAGTAAAATTTAGGAAATGTTCCTCTTAACTTGTTACAGAGAGTCACATTCTAAAATGCCTGGGTAACAAACCAGCTGTGTGGGATGATTTGTGGGGACAGACTACAACCATGCAATAAGGTGTGCCATTTGCTATGACAAAGGCATTTAATGCTGGGCAAGACTTTTGAAAGTGTCTCAGTCGTTCTTTTCAGAAGTTAAATTTTATTAACAGAACCAATACTACACTGTGGACATTGGTAGAGACATTGGCAAGCATTGTGGCCAATGGTCTCAACATCGCAGCCTACCAGTACGACCTGCCAGTTTCTTACTTACCTAATACCTGAATGACACATTGTTGCAGTTATCAGTACACTATGACTTGTAATGACTGTTGCTCTTACTAGCTAAGACCTGCCATTCATGGGGCTCTGCAGATGGCTCAGGGGTTAAGAACATTTGCTAGAGAAGGATATGGTCCTGAGTTCAAATTCTCAGCATCCATGAGAAACAAAGGCATGACGGCGAGTGCCTATAATCCCTTGAGGAACAAAGACAGGGCAAGGCCCAGAGCTCAGTGGCCAAGCAGTCCTGCCAAAAACGGTGACATCTTGCTCAGTAAGAGACCCTGTCTCAAAGAAATAAGATGGAGCACTAGAAGGCACCCAACATCTTCCTTTCTGCTCTGCGTGAACAAACATGAGCAGGCATGCCCACACACTTATGTACATACAACACCCACACACTTCTTTTTAATCCTCTGCCTCTCCATGAACTTAGAAGTATGAAGATCCCTTTATTTTATTAATTTCATAAACACATATATAGATGATAAAATATAGGTTTTATAATACAGGCCATATTGGAGATTTGTTATACTTGAAATCCTTTAGCATGAAGTTTGGCAGTTAATACATAAAAACACTCTTGGCACTGGTTCATAAAGATGGTCACCCAGGGTGGGAAAGACATCCCAGCCCACACAGATCAAGCTTCACCCAACTTCTGAGACAGAACTCAGAACAGCAATGACCCAGGGTCAGTTGCAGGGCACGGTGGTACACATCCATGGTTCCACTGTGTGGGAGGCAGAAGCAGGAAGATCTCTATGACTATGAGGCCAGCCTGGTCTGCATAGTAAGTTTCAGGTCAGCAAGGGCTGCAGAGTGAGGCCCTGTTTCAAAGGAAAAGAAAAGCAGGCATCAATGAAAAAAATGAAACTAGTTAACATGCTTCAAGTTGTGAGGGTCATTAATTCTCATCTGAAGAGTTTGTAAGAAAGAGAAATGTTGCTTGAGAGGAAGCCAGGGTTTGGGGGGCATTAGCATACATATACATTAAAATCATTTGTTATGTGATAACGCTACCATAAGAACACTTACTCATTAGATGTATAATCTGCCATCTCATCTGTGTTCTGTGGCAACTATTGTTACCATTTTTCTTTTGATGAGAAAATGGAGCCTAGATTATACTATTCATGTGTGGATAGATCCAAGTCTGTCTGAGTGAATGCAGGCTGCCTCCAAAGTCCATACCCTTAGCTTTTATCTGTGAGTGGAAAGTCATGTTTAAAAACTAATTCTATAAACAGCCCTGATAGTTATCGAGAAATTATTCTCATCTCAGAGATTGTGATACCCTTCACCTGGCTTCAGACTTTTCTATTGCTTCTGTTTCCTTCAGCTGTGTTGCCATAGCTATACAGTTTCGATCTCTGTGTGTGTGTGTATGTGTGTGTGTGTGTGTCTGTGTATTGGCTTTTATGATGTTTATGTTAAAATGAATTGCTAAATCAATAACATTTGTGGGATTATTGGTTTAATTAAAAAGCAGAATTTCTGACCATTTGGGATGATATGTTTATTATTCACGTCCCTTTGAGAAGATTTATGGAAGCTATTTCCTGAAATACTTAACATTCAGAATTCTATAAATCCACTTATTAAACTCAACTTAGGGCTGTCTATTACTATGCATCCTATTTGTAAAAGATCTACTGGAGTGTAGAAGGTCACTTTCCTCTTGTTGAAGCAGATCGTCTGTGTTTAGTATGCTGTGTTTTCTCTGCAGGCCTGTGTGGCATATACTGTAAGTGTTTGTGCACAGCCTTTGTCCCCACATGCTCTGCGTCCAGTGTGAGGAATACAGCTTCATAAAGCAACACTTCATAAAGTGTTGAAAGTAAAACATGTCATAAGATCGGCGCTGTTCCTAAGAGAGAAGACAGTACTGACTTGAGGGGCACCGTGGGCTTTGGTTCCGAGGGTCGTCCTAAGTGTGTTAACCCACCTGTGGGAACAAAGGTGCGGGGTTGCAGAGTCTTGGAACTTCCTTCCAGACTGTCTGATTCGCTCCATTTTCTGGACTGACAGTGCAGGGATCCGTTTGAACATGCTTCCTAGATGGTTTTCCTAACCTGGGGGAGTGCCACCTAAAAATGAGAGCAACTGTGTCTGAAATGGGCGCTGGAGGATTCGATTCGAGGGAGTGGAAAGGTCATGTCAGTGGTGGTTTCAATCTTGAGAAAAGATGAAATTTCTCTTCTGAGTGTTGCCATAGCTCAGGGAATACTGGTTACACCAGACTAAGGCAGACTGAGGTAGGCTGAGATGCTGAGAGCTATCATTCTCGTGGCCGTAAGCCATCTTTCTAACTGTCTTACCAACCGGAGTGTCTTCATTTCCTCAAAGAGAGAGTCTCCTCCGACTTAGCTGGTGCAAACGAGACCCAGGTAAACCCTGTGTAATAAGCTTCATAGATGAGGATAAAAAAACAGAAACATGGAGACCAGAAGCAGGAAAGGTAGTGGGTGAACAGTATTTGTTTCAGGCTAACAGTGTGGAAGGCAAAGCTGTTCCTGTGGAGAGAGAAAAGGAAAGTCACTGAGCCTGGCATCCGTCATACAACCCAAGGTTGTCGGAAGCGCGTGAGGAAGCCAGTGCCTATTGTTTGTGACCTTTGGGGCTTGATCACTTGTTTTCCTCCTCCTGATGTCAGAGCCTGTCTCTAAGTGGAGTGGTGATTTGGTTATGATTAAAGGTCAACAAGCATGTGTATTTAATCACCATTTACCACTCGTAAATCGGGTTAGACAGCAGTCATTTTAAAACTCCAATCATATGCTCTGATTCCTAGAAAATAAGTCTATTATCTCAGATCCCTTTAAAAAAAGACTTCGGATTGAATAAAAGAATTTCGCAATGGAGAGACATGGGCCTGGGGTACACTATATACTAGGTGTGTTTAACTGGGCAATAGATCTCAACCTGAGCCTGAAGGTACCATCTATAAATGAGCCAAAGTGCTAGTTTAATAAATGGTATTCTTAATATTGATATCCGAGAGGCAATTAGTTACTTTCTTATTTCTATCAAAATTAATGGTCACTTCCATGACAAATCTTTATGGGTACTTTAAATTATACATTTGCATATGTCAGAAATAGTTCCTATCATCAACCAGTTTGAAATACAGTAGTCATCAGAAATAGCTCACTGTCATTTACTCACAAGTACATTTTTCTCACAATTTTTATAGCATCAAATGTGACCGAAATGTATTAATTCAGTTCAAAAGGCATTAATTCAGTCCACTGGGTTCATTTATTTTTCTACAGTGGTAAAGATGGAGAAATATCATTCTTCTCACTCAGAGAACCCTCCCTTGGTTCAAATCCAAGTCTGGAGTGGTCAGATGAATGCATACGAAATATTTTCAAGGTCTAACTAGAAAATTGCTTTAGCGTTGGCAGGATGTGTGCACTGATTTTTCTCTCAGAGAGTGTCTCATACCTGAAAACCATAGAGAAATATTCTTTTTCCTAAATTGAGAAACTCAGCTGTAATCTAAATGAAATGGGATAAATTATCTTTTTCACAATTATCCATTAAAGAGAGAATTAAAATTAATATTAATCACAGATGTTTCATCAAGCTTTATTATCAACCAGACTGACTGCCAAAGTGCTTTCTGGAAGACATTTCCTTCCATCCCCCACCTGCTCCTGAGAACAAACTGTTACTCTGGGTCCTTAGATAAAGATTAATGCTTTTGGCGATTCGTTTGAGGAAATCCATATTTTACTGTACATTCCACTTCAGTTGAAGGCACTGCTAAAAAGCATGCTTTGTCACTTCACTGATAAAATTATGCAGTAGAGACATATGGTATGATATTTCTTTCTACCACTATCAGAAACCAGCTAATCAGTAAGTCTTCCAAGGTTGGTATCACCCAACCCAAGTTGTTTAAGTTTCAGCAAGACTTGTCGGAAGAAAAAAAATGCCTGTGTTTAGGAGACGCATACATGTGCATGTATTCTGTCACAGGCAAGCTCTCATCAGCTGTCATGATTGTTTGTACTAGAGTCTATTATATAAAATAGGTTTTATTGTGAAATTTTATATGTGCATATAACACACTTTGGTCAATTTCTCTCCCACTTTCCTTGCTTATAATTGTCTATCTTACTTAAGTTTAATTCTATTTTCATTTGGGGGCTACTTCCTGAAGTAATTACCAACTATTTGGCCGTATAGTAATTGTGAATCTTTCCCGATGTCCCTGCCATTTGCAAAGGGCAGTCTACACCAGTGCCACGTCCACTAATTAAGGTCCTCGTCATGGAAACCGTTTTTTATCAGTTCCAGCAACTTATGCAACCTCCCCTTACTCTATAAAGAGCTTGGTTCTGTGCGCCAGATCTCACTGGATGTACAGGGTTAAAGTCTGGGGATCTAGAATGCAGCATGTCTCATCAAGACATAGTCATGTGCTTTCCTGGACTGCAGTATTTCCTCATTCCTGACTGGTTCCACTCAGGAATCAGGTTCATGGGAGAATGGATTTGATTGGCATCGATGCCTGTCCTTTGGCAAGAATAAAGAGCACCATGATTGTCAGCCCCAAGAATTCATGGAATAAGGCTGAGGAAGTTTTTCAACAGATTTTGTTTGTTTGTTTGTTTTTTGTTGTTGTTTGTTTTTGGTTTTGTTGATGGTGGTGGGTATTTTGTGGTTGTTTTGGTTTGGTTTTGATGGTTTGTATTTTATCCTAAGTAAAACAGGTAGTGGTGCCAAACGGACTGAAACAATTAATAACCAAAGTGAGTGTGTTCTTCACCAATGAACACTACTGTAAAATGCCAAGTGGAGTGGTTCAAAACTGTGGAGAAAAATCTATATAAGTTATTTGAGAGTCTCTGATGCAGGGCATCAAGTCCTTTAGGGCTCTCGTTTGTCGTACAGTAATATTCTTTACACAGTACTCTTGTATTTGCCTAATACTTTTCCAGGCTTAACTGAGGTCAACCCATTAACGACACTGGCATGCATGCTTCAGTTAGGATTTGTCTCCCATTTAATTGCTTTTCCTTCCTTTGATAGAGGTGGCATGAAATGAACAAAGACTCTGAGACAAAGAAAGAAGAGCATTTTGTTTCTAAGGTTGTTTAATTGGCATCTGTGGAATATATGAAACGCAGTTAATAGGTGTCTGGGTTCTGGGTGCGGAATCTCAGTTTCCCTCAACCTTGACATCTTTGGAAGTTACTCTAGGGTGTGGATGTGTAGAGCTTCCCTAGCCTTAGTCACAGATAATCCAGAAAGGAACAACAGGCGACATCCCGTCTCTGTGACTTCAGGTCTCAGGGTGAATATGATGATATACTCGGTATAGACACTTTTATTGATGTGATACCACTTGCAAATGAATCCAGATTGCCAAAGACTTTAGTTAAATGTATCCGCACAGAAGGGCCCAGTGTCTGTGCTCAAGCCCGGCAGGGAACTTAGCACCTTCAGCTATGCCCTGCAGTTGAAAGAAGACTGGATGATAATTTCAAACTCAGTCTCTCACTCTTGAAAAGTTAAGGGGCTGAGTGTTCAGACTGCTCTCCATTGCTGGAGATGCAGTGGCATGAGGAAAGGAAGGAAAAATGGCACAGCATGGGGTGAACTGTCCCCCCACCCATGTCAGAGTCCAAGGAACGCAGCACCTCCCCAACTCCCAAAAGCTGGGCAACAGGATTCTTGCTTGCAAGAAAGTTTGCTCTTTCAACAAGGCCCTGATGTTGATAAATACATTTAAATTCTGTTTTCCATTCCAAAGAAACTTTCTAACTGCAGCAGAGCATAGAAGACATGGCATTGGTTTTCTCTCTTTGAGGGGATGTTTACAGGTCCCCATGATTCTTAAACAAGTATGACATGAGGACAATTACGGCTTTACAGAAAACAAATGCC
This sequence comes from Hylomyscus alleni, assembly GCA_019843855.1. Classification (NCBI taxonomy): domain Eukaryota; kingdom Metazoa; phylum Chordata; class Mammalia; order Rodentia; family Muridae; genus Hylomyscus; species Hylomyscus alleni. The sequence goes on from JADRCC010165897.1 coordinate 9,076, forward strand.
AGAGTGGTTGTTCTGTTTACAAAAATGGGGTTGTTGTTAATAGCCCCAGAGCCTTTTGAGCGATGGTTTTATTTCTTAAAAGGTCATTTGCATGTGCTTTTCAGAATCAGAGTACTTACTAGAAGCCAAAGAAGTTGTTTGTTTTAAGTAACTGTAAGAGACTAGAGGAACATTTCTTTAAAGGTAAGGTAAAAATCACAGTATCGGAGAACTGGCTTTAAAAAAGATTATAAACTTGTTCCTTAATACGATGATGGTGGTAGTGATTTGTGTTTTGTCCATGTGGCAATGTGGTATGATGAGGATGCACTATGCTTAATTGCAGTGGTGCTGTGGCATTGCTTACAAGTGTAATTTCTGTAGTAGGGTGTGGTGATACATAGGCTGTTGTTCAATAGTGTAGTGTTGTGGGCTTTGTGGCGATATAATAGTAATGTGTGTGTGTTTCGTGATGATATGATGGCAATGTGTATATGTTGTTTCATTGTGGTGGCACATGTGTATTATTTTGTGGTGTGGTGTGGTGGTGATGCTATATATGTGTTTTGTGGTAGTGATGTCGTGTATCATTTATGGTGGTGTAATAGTGATTTTATGTATTGTCTTTCGATAGAGTCATGTATGTGTTGTTTTGTGGTATGGTCCATGTGTGTTGTGTGGGGTGGTTGTGCTAATGTTTTAACATGTATGTGTTGTTTGGTGCTAGCAGCATATACACAATGTTTTGCGTGATATGTGTGATATGTGTGATTATGGTGATATGTGTTTTGTGGTGTGCTATGCGGGTGTATATGTGTTTGCTCTTGGTGGCAATGTGGATCATTTATTGTTGTGGTTGGTGGCAATGAATCTGTGTTGTTTTATTGTGTGTGGTGGTGTGTGTCTGTGGAGGTAAGGTGGTAGCAGTAATATGTGTGTGCTGTTTTCTCTTTGCCACTCTGGCCTTGGTTGAAGTTATACATGTGTGAATATATTTTATACTGTGTAGACAGTAGGCGCTAGTAGCCACTTATGAGAAATAAGAGTTTTGTGATTTCATTAGTTTTTCAAATTAGTATCATAGACAGCTCCCACTTTTCACCCCTGTGCTTTCTAGAAATAGAGCCATAAAGCGGAGGGTTGTAATGTGCCTCCCATTCTCCTTCAGGAGTAAGATCTTAATTGAGGCTGTGTCTCTGGCCGTAATGTTTGAGAAGAAAATGAATCATCGCCATGACCAACCCCATATCAGAGTCAAGGATGAGGCAGCCATAACTCTCTGTGGTTATTTAAAAGAGTGAAATTATATTCCTTTCTATAAAAGGAACATCATTGTATTATACACACAGATTTTACATGCTCTGAGGAATATGTTCAGCAGATAAAGTGTTCAGCCAAACTGTTTGACAAATTTTGAGCAGAGGTGTCTTGTAGCAATTTCATTAAGCGTTTAACTCCTCATAAATTGTTTGTTATTGAAGAGTGGCTTGGGCGATGGTCTCTTGGCTCCAGTTTTGTCCTAGGGAGTTGGATGACTTATCTTTTCTTTTGCTAAGAGTGTGCTAGTCAGAACACTGCTCCCGGTCCTTCCCCAGAGCATGCTGTCTTCAGGGAAAGACACGGAGGTGAAGCTCTCCTTAGTTACTTAGTTATGGGGTGTGTGTGTGTGTGTGTGTGTGTGTGTGTGTGTGTGTGTGTGTGTCTATGTGTGCACACAGGTACAGTCCAGGGGTCATTCAGGTATTATTCCTCAGGAGCCATCCACCTGGCTCTTTTACACTGGGCTTCTCATTGTCTGGGAACTTACCTGCTAAGTCAGGCTGTCTGGCCAATGAGCCATAGAGATGGACCTTTCTTCACCACCCCAGAACTGGTATTTCACATGTGCTTCCACCATAACTGGCTTCTTTTATCTGGGTTCTGGGAACAAGTGCCTTCATTCAGTGACCCATCTTACTGATCCACTTCTAATTTCTTAGTTTTTTTTAATATAATATTTCCCTAATTGAGAGTTTTATATTGTATGTTTTGATCCTATTCACCTCCAACTGTTAGCTCTAACTCCTCCAGGATCTACCCCTATACCCCAGCCTAATTCTATTCCTTTTAATTTTTTTCTTTGTAACCCAAGGAGGCCAATTTGTACTATGCATATACTCATAGGTGTAGACCAGCCACTAGGATGAGGTGAACCTTCCAGGGGCCATGCCCTTAGAGAAAACTGACTGCGCTTCCCCAGATGCCATCAGTAGTCAGTCTCTCGATTAAGAGTAGACGCTAATGAGCCCCTCCCCTTCCAAGTTAGCATCTTGATTGACTCGATCTTGTGAAGACAACCAGAGGTGTTGTGAGGTCATGAGTAGTCCTGTCGTGTCTACATGACACTGTTCGGCTCCTGTATTTCCTGACCCTTGACTCTTATAATTTTTATGCTCCCTCTTCCATGGTGGTCTCTGAGTCTTAAGTGTTGGTGATGTAGAGGTCTCTCTCTCTCTCTCTCATTTGTGCCAGAGGACTCCAGTAACACTCTCTACATTATGACCAGTTGTGCATCCAACACCTCTGCCCACTGCACACAGAAACCTGATTGTGTCTGAGAGCTACACTCATCATGAATATAGAAATACTAGGTTAGAGGGCATGCTGACATTTTGTCCATTCAGCAAAATAATAGTAGTAGGTTAACCTTTGGGAACTGTAAGCTCTGAAACATGGGTTCTTTGGCAGATTTACAGTACCAGGCATATGTTCCCTCCTGTGGAATGGGTCTAAACCCAATCAGAGAGTGGTAGACTGTCCCCATAGCATTGCCCAGGGGCATCTGTTGAGCATGCTGTTTTGTTATTGCATTTTATGGGGTTCACCGCTGGGGAAGATTGAAGATGCCCTTTGCCCCCAGTAGCCTTAGCACCTTCTAGTCATTACGATGGCTATCTAGCAGGGAGAAGTTGTTTTGCTCACTACCAATTTTATTTCCCAATGTCCTGTAGCCAAAGTATATGGAATCTTCAGCAGCAGGGTCTCACAATCAAGTTCTGTTCAGAGATCAAGAACCATGACAGTAGCCTGGGACACTAGGGACATCCCTGACCAACAGCTTGAGGGGAGAGGTCCTACTGTGGGTACCGGGCTTTTCTCTGGCTGTCTTCTGACAAGGACCTTAACCCCCATGGTGGGTAACTGCAATTAAACTCTTGTGTGACTCTCTCTCTCTCTCTCTCTCTCTCTGTGTGTGTGTGTGTGTGTGTGTGTGTGTGTGTGTGTGTGTGTGTGTGTGTAGCTTATAGAGTTGCTATGTGGCCATTTCAACTATCCTTGGTATTAGTCATCCCTCTTCTGACCTCCTCTGCCCTACCCTTCCAAATGGCTGAGCTAGGTCGGCTGACATACTTGATTTTTATGATGTGATGACTTCAGCTTAGGTTGGTGTAAGGATTCAGACATGCTCAGTGTTGCCAGCATAGGCCACTGAGGAAAAAATTAAACCCCTCTCAGGCCTGGTTGATATTTTGCATACCTCTGCATCTTTCATGGTAACACCTTAAACAACTATCAGGTTCTTAGTAATTTTTGCAAAGGTACTTTATATAAATGTGTTTTTAGTGCTTCTTAATTGTATGTGAGGAAAACTCCCACTCTATCTTGACTAATATGCTACTTTTATATTTATAGCAGACAAAAATCTAATAACACCAAAAAAACAAAAAAAAATCTAATAGCACTGCATAAACTTCACATGCCTAATATATATATTTGATATACATATATGTGTGTATATATATGCATGTATATACATATATATGTATATATATATACATGTATATTTATATTTGAAATTCCTTATACTCCAAATGTGATTTCTTTTAAGCATTTTAATAGATCGGTGAACAAACATGCATTTTTCTCTGAATGACCTTTTCTTTCATTCGTTTATTTATTTTTTCTTCTCTACTTCATTTAACAGACATTTGGCCAGGTTGTATTTCAAATTCTGTGAATTCTACAGAAAAATAATAATGGTCAAAGGTTTTGGAATAATAGAACCTCTGGAAATAGAAAGTGGGGAAAGGGCTGTAAAAGGATAACAAATAAATTTGAAATTTTGTGTGTGTTTGTGCGTGAGAAAAATTAGAGAGAGATTCATATGTGTGAAATATCTTGTACTATGTGGTCAAGAAAGGCCTCTCTGGAAGTTAGCACCGAGAGCGAGACCTAAAAGAAATGAAGCAGCCATTCCTGTTTCTTCCTGGCAAGAGAATTTTCCAAGCTGTGGTGACAGAAACACAGCAGAGATCTTAGGAGCTATATGCCTAACTTCTCCCCAAGGAGATTCTCAAGGTTGGGTGGGGCAGCATGGACAGAGGAGAGCCCCCGTGAATCTATTCAGAGCATAAAACATATGTAAGTGTCTGTGAATTAGTCCTGGTAAACCACAGAAAGTACCTGGGACTTCACTCTCCTCTGATGGGAGCCAGGCAGGCTTTAAATAAGTCAATAGCTTAACCAACTTTCTTTGGGTGGGATCTCTCTGAACTTTTGTCCACTTGTCCAGACTAGGATGGATCCTTTGTTTCTTTAATTGCATGGGAACTGTGTACTTAATCAATTAAAGGGAAGAATGGGAGATGGTGCAAAAAAAAAATGTTGTAATTGCCACTGAATAAGACATTCATTGATCACATATCATCATTGGGGAAAAACAAACAGAGAAAGATATAAAGGCACTTGTGCCGCAGCTAATCAGTAATCACACTCTTGCTGAATTTAAAGTAACTTGGTGTTTCTTTTACATCTGTATCTTCCAAGACTTGAGAGAGGCCCCCATCATTCTGTATGTAAATAGGCAGTTGGGTATGAGGTCAGCAGACCTCTTCCCAACACAGATATCTACAAGGGAGGGTTTGGATAAGAGAGATTCCTTCTATTCGTGGTATGTTACTTCTTAGGCCATAGCAATGTTCATTTGCTTCTCCTCATGTCCAGTCATAAGGCTCCAGATGGACAGCAGGCAAGAGCTCCCCAGTCTCAAGGGTGTACCCTGACATCAGAGGCAGCAAGGCTAGCCTAGGAAGTTACTTTCCGTGGGCGAGATATTTCCTTTTAATATTTTTAACTTATTATATTTTCACTTAGCCGTGCCTGTGTGCTTGCATGCATGTGTTTGGGTGTGCATGTGCATGCCAAGGTGTACAGATAGAGGTCAGAGAACAGCTTGAAGGAGTTTACTATTACCCTGTGGGTACCCAGGATTGAATTCAGTTCATCAGGCCTGGCAGAAGCAAATGCTGTCACCACATACTGAGTCTTGTCACCGCCCCTCCCCGGACTCTTCTGTAATATTGACTTACTGAATATTTGGTTCCTAGTTTCCCCTACCATGATACATGTGTGTACTTGGGCGTATATTAGTTATGGCCTTAGAATATATAAAGGCTCTTTCATGACAAGCACTTGATTAGGAAATCTGTAGAGAACGTGTCTCTGCAGGCAAGACTTGCTTGGTTTTCCCAGTGGGACCTATTACTACCCCTGAAGATTATACAGTCAAGTTCTACCAGGTTTAACTTCCCCATGGCCTTAAAAAAAAAAAAAAAGACTTTTTGGAGCTTCTGGAAAGTTATAAAACAAACATGTGAAGAAGGGAAACCATGAAGAAAAGTATGACTTATACTGTAAATTGAAGTTGTATAGTTTGGGCATCAAAAGGACTTGGAATTGAATATCCATTCTTCCACACACTTGGCTATGTGTGACATTGGCTAGCGACTTACTCTAAGCCTCTGTTTCCTCACTCCTACAATAAGAATAATACCTGCTTCAAACAGATGTGCTGGAGATTAAATTTAATAAACCTGGCATAGTGCCTAGTGCATGGAAATAGGAGATAAATGATAACTATTGTAAAAATATTATTGGTATTCTGTGTCCTGCAATGTGGTTCCCTCCCACCAAGCTCCAAGTCAATTAAGAAATAATTTCATGTTTCTAATTTGTATGTGGTCCAGTTAAATGGAGAAAAAGAAACATTATGAAAAAGTAATATGTGAGGGTAACTGGTGCCAAAAAGAATCTTAAAATAAAAATATAAGTCCTGTTATTAATTCCTTAAAACAATCATTTGTGGCCATTACGTGACAGATTTATTGACTACTACATTGGAAAGGCCAAGCTAATGAGAAGTCACTTTGGCCATGATAATTGTGTGTCATTGCAAGCTTGAACCATGTGTACTTATTTGGCCTCCTTTCAGAGTAATACATTATTTCATACTCATTTCATCTCTTGAAAGTCCTTATGATTTAGGTCACAAACTAGATTATATGAGTAGCAGCCCTAAAATCCATCATCTAGAATAAGTTCTGTGATTCTGGGCTATTTTAAAATTGAGATAGTTCAAGCATTTATTTATTTATTTATTTCAAAGAGGAATTCCATAAAGGGATTGCATGGTTTCTCTGGCCTCTAATTTCCCTTTTTTTTTTTTAAAGTTCTGCCTGATCGTTGTGTCTAATTGTTGCCTTCCCCCACCCACACACTTCTTTCTTTTTCCCCAAATTACTCTGCACACAGAGAATATATTGCTAAATACTACTGCAAGGAATGTTTACAGATGCAAATGACTTCTATTTAGGGAGCTCATGATTAAAATGTGAAAGAATATGGCACTAGAAAGCATATGAGTAGCCTTTTTCATAATTGATTATGGAGAATATATACGTATATATATTCATATTCTAGAGTTGAGTCATGAGAGTGTTTTGAATGTGTGAGTTCTATGTGTTACAGACAGAGGACCTCCCATTGAAACCCCTTGGTACAGTTTTACTTTAATTTAGATACGTTCCCTGTTTCTTCATTGTGATACCGGGAGTAGAGTGAACTAAAAAGCTAGTCTACTGCTAGACTTCCATGCAACAGGTGAACCGGTCAAGTACACAAGTCTATCTCTCTGGTACACAGAAGGGCACCTAAGATATTTTCATCGCTCATAGATGTTCCGAGGCTAAAAATATATTTCGTTATTTTATATTTTAGTGCTCAGAGAGTAGTCTGTTGGTAAAGTCAGGAGGGGAAATCTACAACCATTGCCAGACTTCTTTTGTCTTTTTTTTTTTTCCTATGTGTACCAATGAAGGTCTGCCCTTGGCTTCTTGTCTTTAAGACTAACTTCCTGAGGCCATCAAAGAGATTGGGGTTTGCTTCTCTGATCTTTAGTCCTTTGGGGTACAGTAGCCACTACTCCTGTTTCCCTGTGGATGGCTCTGGAGACTTGCCTGGATCAGGCCCGAGCCATCCAGGGGACTAATGAACATGTCACGCGCGCCCGGAGTTCTCCAGTCTCTGGCACAGCTGTGGCACTTTTCCCCCCCTGCTGTGAGGCACAGCACGCTGGCCATTTGTTGGCAAGTTCATATTTCACACTGCAGGGAATTGAGATGATTGAACAGACAGAAGAAGAGTTTTATTTGCAGTAGCCTACGCATCCCCAGACTCTGATTTGGCATAAAACATCTGCTCCATGATCTGCTTCAAGGCCAGCTCCTTTCCTCCCACAAAGGTTACGACTTGAGGCAAGCTGTGCTTCCACTGGTGGGGAGAAATTTGCCCGAAGACTTGATTTAGTCAGAATCAAAGCATCCTGCCACAGAATTTCTTTTTTCAATTATCTCCGAAGAGGCAGCCAGACTTTCAATGTATCAGTATAATAAATGTAATGAAAATGAGGCAGGCCCTTCCTTCCCTGTTGCTATCTAAGGGAGGTGCCCCGTACAGTTTGTGTCTACCCTCAGAAGCCTGCGGCCCACATATCAACAGCAGCACATGATAAGGGTGGCCTTTGGGTGTCTTTTGGCTCATCAGCAGGATAGATAAGTACATGGTTCTACCTGTACTACTTAGATCTCTCATTGTGTGAAGGCAAACTGGCACGATGATGAACATAATCATTACTGTTTTTCATGGCAAAGACTCATCAGAGCAGCCTCTGTCTTGTGGTACAGTCTTAATTACTAATTATGCTTACCCGCATGATTTTGTTGTGCATAGTCATATATTTTGTGCAAGACAGCTCTTACTAGCCTTACAGACATAGATAGAAAATTAAATCCTGGCATTTTATTATGCTAGAGCAATTAGATGCCATCCTTGTAATGGAAGCATGACATCTTCATCGCTCTCCTCTATATTTCCATGTTTTAATGCAGACATTTAACAGAATTGGATACTATCTTACACAACGCACGCATGCACACTTGCACGGGCGCGCGGGCACACACACACACACACACACACACACACACACACACACACACACAC